>CM076584.1:1492235770-1492320545 GCA_034641835.2 Pinus albicaulis
TATGTTTGATCAAATCATCATATATAAACATATCACATCTGGATAGCTCAAAATTCAATCATCATAATCAAAATCATAGATCACATGTAACCATCATAAACCAGAATCATAGATCTCACGCATAATTAAAACTGAAATAAAATATTTGTATTTATCGTGTAATCGATCCTTAGCTTCTACCTTTATCCATTGTCCTTTCCATACACACACGAGATCGGTTTCCACACCCAAAAAAAAACTTAATTCCTTCTCTTCAACCACGTACACATACACATAGTGTGCATCATACACATACAACCACGCACGTCATACATCACCATAAAATACATGCACCTACACTTGATATATAATATATACACCTACACCTGACGTACAACACAACACATACACCTACACCTGGTGTAGAACACAACACATACACCTACACCTAGTGTGCAAAAAAACACAATACATCCACCTGCATCGAGTCATTAGAGGAAATTTCAGCCTAAAAGTGGCCTCCCAAGGAAAAATAATAAAATAATAGTAAAAATAATAAAATAATAGTAAAAGTAATAAAATGAGAGTTATAAATTTTGGAGAGAAAAGAATAAAACAACTTTTTTTAATTGTATTTTCGGCTTATCTCCTTATAGGATTAATCAAATTTCACATTTAGATTCTCATTAGATGAAAAATTAAATTGCACATCCAATGAGTACCCATGTGGATACTTTTGAGAAGACCCACATTGATAAAATTTGCAGATACATTAAAAAAGTGTGTTGAAATACACTTTTTTTAATGTATCTTCAATTTTGATCAACGTGGGTCTTCTTAAAAGTATGCATAATGGGTAATTGTTCGATGTGGAATTTAATTTTAAATCCAATGAGTGTATACACTTGAAATTTGAGTAAACCTATAAGGAGATAACTCAAAATACAAATAAAAAAAGTAGTGTTTCTTCTTTTTCCTCCAAAATATTTACATGTAACTTTTTTTAAATTTAAAACATTTTGATTGGTTTACATATTATGACATGGAAATTATATGAAATTTTCCTAGACACTTTTAGGCTGAAATTTCCTCTAATGGTACAACACAACACAGATACATACACATATTACAACAAAACGAATACACATGTCACGATACCACGACTACGCAATACACAAACATACTACCATACATACACAAAATAAAATGTACCACATGCACACAATACGGCATGTGTGAAACACATCATGTACAACATATACAACACTACCACAGGTACAACATGTGCATAGTACCACCTATACACAACACCACCTGCACACACCAACTACACAATGTGTACTCAACACCACATGTACACAAGACAACCTGCACAACATGTACAAAACACCACATGTACATACCATCACATTCATGAAATTTACACAACACCACATGTATAGAACACCACATGCATGACATGTACACAACACCACCTGCACACAACACCCCATGTAGAACCTGTACATGACACCACATTCACACAATACCAGATGTACAATCATACACACAACACCACATGTACATACCACCATATGTACAACATGCACACCAAGCCATATGTACACAACACCATTTGTACAAAACATTGCATAAACAACGTGCACACAACACCATCTGTACATAGCAAACAACGTCTACATAATATTATTTTTACATAACATTGCATAAATAAAATTTACACAACACAACATGCACACAACATCACAAGTGCAACATGTACAACATATATACAATAGTAGTACCACACATCCAGGGATCACACTATCTCTACCAGGAAACCTTGATTCCATTGTATTCCTCCATCCCTTCTTATCCCAGCATGTCGCAGATCACATTGATTTCATTCCGATGAAGTATCACTCAACATTAGCGGTCCATACATAAACATAGGCATAGTAAAAGCATATAATATCAATTCATATCCAAATGATAATGACCTCATAGATATCCTTGGGCTACTCTTCCCACTTGAGTCCTTATAAGACCAGGAACCTCTTCATGTCATTCATCTGCATAAGTTATCATTATTCTACAAGAATGATACCTGATGACTGTGTCAGAAAACAACATGCATACATACATACATTCATATAAACATATAAACATCAGCATAAAAAATCATGATCCTTGACGACTTGTTAGACAACAGCATATGTACATACATACATGTACACATATATAGACATCAATATAATCATGATCATGGAATAAGTACCAGATATCATAAATTCAAGGTTAGGAGAACTCCCTTTATCCATGCAAAACATCTAGAACAACAGTTCCAAACATAGCTAAGAAATTTGTTACCTTAAGCACATTTACTTTACCTTTCCCGCTATCTTTCTCATTATATTTCTAACACCACCGATTATCCCAATGGACCCCACCAATCTAGCTAGCTATCATACTCTTTCCTTTAGCTACCCTTATACATACACTGAGCCTCATCTGGGTCTTATATTAAGTTTTGGGTTTCACTCAGCTCTTCTCAAGCTCCATCAACTTTCCTCTTTCCCAACCAATTCCCAAGACCCTAAAAACATAAAATACAACTATAAGAAACAAACCAAAAGAAAACCATGAAAAAAAAAAAAAAATAAGACACCAAAACACTGCGGCATGCCACACACTAGACATAAACAAAGCCACAAATCAAGAACAAACAACTCACAAGAGACCAGAACTACAAGTCTAGAAAAAAACACCATGACTCAATCCCCATGGTTCCTAGTGCTTCCAAGGGAAATATCAATCTCATCCTTGTTTAAAATCTCATGGAAGTATATTTTTTCATCCAATCCCCACATCATACTATCATAAAAAAATAAATGTGAGTGTACAAATAAATATAGAAATACATTGGTTATCATAGCTTATTGTGCCAAGCACGTTTCCTTGTAACTAAACATGCACACTTCTCAAGGAACTTTAATTCCTTGATGAATCCAACTATAACCAAAAGATAATTTTTATACCAGTCAAATACATGCTCATGACCATATCACATATCCACATAATGTCAAATTAAATCATGGTTAATAAGGCTTATTGTATTCACGCAAAGCACTCATTCATTTGAAATTGAATTTTCCAAACATATCCATAGGAATTCTCACCCAATTCCTTTCTTTACCTTTTACCTTTTACCTTGTTGCAATTGAGTCTTATTATGTACCATCACATCACTTAATTGTTATTTATATAAACAAATCAAATGTTACCTTATCATGCTAGTACCAAACATGTTTTCCTGCAATAGTTCACACATGTAAGTCACATGTTCCAAAGATCAAGGAATTATATTTATTAATTTAAAATTAGGATTTACCAATACTAAAAATAATGTCATAATCAAATCACAGTTATAATTCATAATACTACAACTTGCACCCACTTACACTCAATTACATATCATTTGTCTCAGCACATAATTTGTTAGAACAAATATATAAAACAAAAGCATTTCTTCATGCAATCTTATAGAAACATACTCATATCATGCAATTAATAAAGAATTCAAGCAATAGATTAATGACATAATAGACACCAAACACTCAAACACCAAATAGACGACATAATCAAACATTCAAGCACCAATTAGAAGACATAAGAAAACTCATACCTCAATGTATCTCAGGGAGGCTATATTGTTTACACAATTAATCTTGATTAGCACAATAAACTTCACAACATATCAAATCAAACATAAATAGGGTGATGATGTCCATAGTAGTAACTAGCTAACATGATCACGTCATAAACTCATAAATAAATTTCATTCATGCATAATAATCGCATATGCACATTCAATCTAGATTAGTACAATGCAATATCACAAATAGGTTGACTCATACCTGAATATCATAACCCTAACCATCTATATAGGCAAATATGAATTAGAACAATGCATATAACATCAATATCTTAGATGCAGTGACCATAAAAATCATGCATAACCACAATGTAAATAACAAAATATTACTATCCTTCAAAACTAATTGATGCATGTACATGTGATCACACTGATTAACTAACATATATAATTCTTGTAACTGCAAAAACCATAGATTAACAGACATGTACATAACCCTAACACATATAACAATCCATTATCTAAGACACCTGCATACCCAATATCCATTTTTGCAACCTCGCTCTAATAATATACTTCTCTTGCTCTATCTCATCCAACATATCAACATCATAATGACACAAAATACATAATGACCACCATGATGCATACCTGACCTATCATGCATGCATAACCACAACCATGGAAATGCATGCATAACAACATATAGACATTATCATGCATAACAAATGCATCTACAACTAAAATGCATTCATGACAAACATATCCCAACATCAACATCAACAGCTTCTACATGACAACACAACTGTAACAATGACCATCACCATGCATACATAAAAAGAACATATACAACCTACATGCATGCAATACTAACACATTCCACTCATCTAGTCCAAGTGTTGAACCATGCTATGATACCACTCTATAGTATCATATCATATCTCACCTAAAGAGAATGAAAACCATATGCCACCCAAAGAGAACAAAACCAGCTCTAAGACCACCCTATAACACCCTCCTCCCAGATTTACCCATGCTAACCATTCCATTGTGGTAAACATATGAAAAGGAGTTACCATGATATGGTTCAACTTCCCATGTATACTTAAGGAAGTGGAGCTGACAAAACAAAACCATTTTGACCTTCCTCAAGAGCTATATACCTTTCAAAGATAACCAACCCTTCCATGTGCTTAGCCCTTGAGAAAACTTAT
The DNA here is from genome assembly GCA_034641835.2 of Pinus albicaulis. Taxonomy (NCBI): domain Eukaryota; kingdom Viridiplantae; phylum Streptophyta; class Pinopsida; order Pinales; family Pinaceae; genus Pinus; species Pinus albicaulis. The sequence goes on from CM076584.1 coordinate 1,492,240,598, forward strand.
CATTTTACTAATTTGAACTCTTAGACACTCCCATGACAAGCCATTCATGCGAATGAGGCCTTCTAGTTGCTCCCACAATAAGGCATGCCAAAGTATATGGAATTTTTAGGTAGATTTGAGCTAGCAACCCTATATTCTTAGCCACTTTTTTAAGGATAGGTCTCTAGCCACTGCCCATAGCTTCATGAAAATTGTATAAATGATAAAAAACAATGTAATAAGGTTACTAATGCAATAATAAGTACATGTCTTTGATCTAACTCCTACTATCCATGTCACACATTTCATCAAATATGTAATCTACAGGTCATAACAATGGATCTAAGCATATGGATCTCATACTTATCTGAGAATTTATAGGGAGGACCAATATCTCCTCCCAATAGGTGTAATGTTATATATTAGGTAATCCATTAATTAACATTTCACATAGTAACCAAAACATGATGAGATCCATACATCAAGACTATCATAAAACATGCTTACAAACAAAATATAACCATTAGAATAATAATGATAGAAAAAAAATCAAGATCACATAATAACAAATACATTTTCCCATAAAATACAGGAGGAAAAGAGCTCTTATTGACATATTCAAAATGTATCCAGGTTTGGGACTTCCACATACCAGCCGACCATAGATTGGGATGAACCAAATCTTTCTTTTAGCCAATCACCCATGTGCCATATTCCAAGCATGAATATGGGATCTCTTGGAATAAACCAAACAAAACCGAACCAGGGCTTCCAGAGGAAAAACCACCTCAACCCTCAACCTTTGATTCCACCTCATGGTTTGACATCACTAACCATCACCAAATCAGTCTCTACCAATGCTTTCCAAGGCTCCATAGTGTTTGTTCCAACTAGGGCTTCCAGGACTACTGACTCAACCCACAATTGTTGTTGGGCTTCCAAAGAATTTATCCAACCAGGGGTTCCAGGACTAGTAACCGAACTTGCCAAGGGCTTCCAGAGTGCATGTCCAACTAAGTCTTCTAGGACCAATAAGTCAACCCAAGATTTTAGAAACCTTCCAGAGCGTTTGTACAACCAAGGCTTCTAAGGACTAGTAACTCAACCCACAACCATAACGAACATGAACACCAATCATAAAAACAAAAGTAAACCCACAACACCATGGCTATCTAGGAAATGGAAAGGCTAGGAAAAACCATTGTCAATCCAAGAAATCCTCCATGCCAATGAGAGATTGTAACCAAGGAACCACATGCATGTGCCATGCATACCAAAACTAATAAGTAAATCATACATGCATCTCGGTACCTACAATAAAAACCCATTGTAGTTGTTGATCCTGATCTATTCCTGTGCTTTCTTACTTTTCCTTTTCCTTCTTGCTCCAAATCCCAAGTATGCCACACTCCTCCAAGAGTGCTCCAAGAAAAAGCAAGGTGTCCAAGAGTATGAGGGAGAGAGAATAGAATGAGATCAACTTCAAAACTGAACTAAAAAAGGTTAGAACCGACAAAAGGTAAACTAAAAAATGCCATGAACTGATCCTCATAAGCCTTTTTTATTAATGACGCCTATTTTTTCTTCATTTTCCATTATTTTCCTTCAACTTCCTCCTTATATACAACTTGTGACTTTTCACCTTCCTTTTCTCCTATTTTCCAATTTTTTCATAAATAAATGAAAAATAATGCCTCTTTTCCTTTCCAAACCCTTTGCCATTTCCTTTTCCAATTTCCATAGCCATTAATCAATTACAAGTTATCCTAGCCACTATTTTTTTTTCCCAAAATTCAGTCATGAATACGTGTTCCATGAATATGGTATTAATTTTCCTTTATTAACTTTATTACATGAATTTTTAACCTAGGGTTGATACACCTCCCTTCTGTCTATAGGAGCTTGTCAAACATTGTCATCAAGTATTCATGTTATGTTAAATATTTATTATTTCATGCAGCACTTGTGATGTCATGTTTTAAACCTAATTTGAACATTTTCAAGAATAAGCCATATCCTGCTTTGATCTTGTAGCATTGCTGGTATTTTCTTTAGAAACGGTGCAATCTTGGAATACAGACCAACCTTGACGATTTTGGCTGCACCATATTGAGAAGTAGCCCAGCCTTGAGCTCATAAACTATGAAATCTTCGAAGGCACCCCTACAAAATGGGCCACAGGAAAGCCTCGTACCTTCCCATGAAACGTGAAATCCATGAGGGCTGCTCAGGAGGAGGCCCAGCCTGCTGAGCCAATAAACTGGCTGCCCTCCTTCATGCGACCATGTAGGGCATCGATGCACATGCCACAGAACCTTGATGGCTTGATCACCTACCTGCAGATGCCGCTGACCCCAGGGGAGGTCCCCATCATAGGTGAACCTTTTTGTCGCCTTCATGAAGTTAAGTTCGATGATCATGATTTGGCCAATTTTGAGGCCTTCCCTAAGCTCGCACCCGAATTATACCTTGATACATTTCATGGTGCCGATGGGGTCAAAGTTGTCCCCCAACACTAGTTACATGGTTTGGCGAGGTCTGGGCTCCTAAATCTTCTTAGGATGCCCCACTTTTTACACTACAATATAACGGATTGGCTCGCATGACAATTGCTCGTGCTAATCCATGAAAAATGCCTATGGATACAGGACAATATTCCCATTGACGCTATGCTTGTGCATTAGATTACCGGTCTAACCATGAGCGGCTCGAACACCCTCGAGTGCATGGGTAAGAAAATGAGGTGGATACTGCTCATGAGTTCCTCCGTCAAAAGTATCATGTGGACCATAATACTTGGGGATTTATCATCAAGACCATCAGTCACCAAGGTACGTAGCTGGGCACCATGTTGTTAGCATGTAAAATGATGAGGAAGTGTCAGGTCACCTTTGTTCTAGCCTATGTCATTCGGTTAGCCAGCCAATGTGTGAAAGGGGTATGTTTTAACTGGGCACAGTGTTTGTGAGATGACTTTCTAACCAAGGTTTGTGAGTCCTAGGAGCAAGGCCGCGCCTTTTGGTACTCTTGGTTGTTGTTTCTTATAACAGTGGTTGTCTGGGAAGCTCCTGCAGAGTTCGTCCTCCCCGATATTACCCTATACATGTACGAAGGGGCTCACTATGCACACTTATGGGATTCCACGGATCTACAACGGCTCGAGGACAACCAGGTGTTCTGGGTCCTCTTTCGGAGTAGCATGGCTGCAACTATTAATTCTGGACCACGATTGTCCCTCAAAGTGTGCGAAAAATATAAGGGCATTGCCGCATTTTAGGTCACTTTGCACAATGTTCAGATCAGAGCACACAAAGAAAAAGCCTGGACTTTTCTCCCTTACATGGTGATGGACGAAGAAATCGACAAATTCATTGTGCTTTGGCCCCCTAACTAGGAAATTGGCTTGAAAACTACCGTGAAGTGCGTTGGAAGCACCAACACATCCCAAGTCAAACCCCCTATCGTCGTCCTGGATATCAAAGGTACGCCCAGGACTACCAGACAAGAAACCAGTGCGAGCACCCAAAAGGATGCGCAGTAGTAGAAGGACGTCGAGGCGAAGACCCAGACAAACTCACAAACCGGTTTGGGTATAGAAGGTTTGGAGACAAGTGGACCTGTCTCCCCCCGTGGAACAAAGTGCACAAGTGATCCGGTCAGAATGCCCCTCAAAAAGTAGTGATCTCAGCGAGCGAAACTGGACGAAACAATCACATTGACTGACGGAGACTTGGAACAAATCTGATGCAGTCACTCTAGCCGTGAAGGACAGATGGGCCGCCATAGAAGAACAACGACAGGCCACGATCAACACAATTCAGGCTGAGCTATGAGTGCTACAATTAAAGACAGACACGTTGCAGCTTAGTGCAACCCTAGTATGCCCACCCTCCACCGTCAGTAGCGTAGCACTAGTTACAGATGAGAACCGCCTCTGTTCTCTCCCTAGCGCAGCTCTGGTGCTCAGTCCATCCGACCTGGGACTTCATATCTAGGCTAGTACAACAGTCCATATGAACTTATTTAGGCTCCCCCATGAGGCCGTGTAGGGTCTCCACACTGCTGTATTTTAGGAAATCCACCATCGAGACCAAAAAGTGCACCAACAACTCAACATAGCTAAACAAGCCATCCTTGAAAAGAATGTTGAGGTGTGCCTCGCCACCACGAAGCATGCAAAACTCGAAGACATGATTCACCGACTTTGCACAAATGTTTCGGAAGAGATCCCAGCATCAACCACCCCTTAGGAAAAATTAGAAAAACCGGTCGTAGCACTCAAGCCCTCCCGGGTTTAAGTTCAGGTTGTCAAGACATGCATGGAGCAACAGATCACAAAACTGTAGGCTAAGTTACAGCCTAATACACCTTCGAAGGTCCGGGCCCAGCGAACTGCGCTAGTCACCGCAGCTACGAATGTCATCACAGGGCAGATCGCGTAGGAAGCCCAGCTACTAGAGACTGCCATGCATCTATGGACTAAGGTCCAACGTGATCCAATCTTGTGAGGGATAAACTAGGATCTGCAAAAAAAATAAGAAGAGTTCAAGACAATTGAAGCCACCTTGCCCACTCTAGTACCTGCTCAGCACTTACAACGACTGCGCACCATCCAAGCGCTCCAAGAAGATATTGATGACCTTCGGTAAAAGAAGAAGATCCTTGGTGACCGACTAAAGCTGTGGGCTGATGAAGCTCTCAAACTTTCACAGGATGCGGATGTTTCTATCAAGCAGCTAAACCAAACTTTAGAGAGTGTCACTGTCATGACTGAAGGACCGATGTCGGAGAAGTTGGTCAACATTGCACAGAATGCAGTTGTCCAAAGTGAAGGCATCCTGCCTCCGTTAGTTGAGGCAATCAAAGTATTGCAAGTGCAGGTTGAAGCCCCACAGGCACAGTGACTCAAGACAAGTCACAAGATTGTGTTGAGGGATTGTTGGAGCAGGGTCTCCCAAAGGCTATGAATTTTGTCCATTTTTGTATAATTTTGTATTTTTTAGTCTAATGCAGGGGTTTTTGGGTGGGTCAAAGCCCCTAACGCATTGTAAATGGGTCAAGAGTAGACCAAGAGTCCGCAAACCATGGTTTACAGACCATTGGATGTGTAGGCTAAATTGCTAGAAATAGATGAACCTTTTTTGAGTCATAAGGTAGGAATGAATAGAGATTGATGCGAACTATGAATTATTAGATCTGTGGTAGGGTTGTTTGGGTTACAACTCCTGCTATCTGTGTGCACAGAGAGCCTCTTTTTTACTGTGTGTATACCCTGCTGGCTATGTGCGCAAGTGGTAATTTGGGGAGTGTAAGAGGATTTTTGGGTAATGATATAGACATGCGGAAGTATTTTGGATATCTGATGTTATCTAGATCTGTCATGTTATGGTTGATGTGGACTTAAGTTATCTGTTAGTAAGCTGTGAACTATCTGTGTTATGGTAAATGTATCTGTGATCTGTTAATCCGCTACAAATATTCTATTATGTGATTATAGCTAATAGTATGCACGTGGATGCGAGCCTATTGTTTAGATCTGATAAATTGTATTTTGGTTATTTATTGAAACTCCTACGATCGACCTCTGGCTGTATAGATCTGATAGCTACGGACTGGCTTGACTTACTTGCTCTCTCCCAGGGTGCGAAAACCTGGTTCCAACACCCTCCCATATTTCTTCGGGTGAGACTCTGGCCTGCGCAAGCAGGTCACTATCGAAAGGGCCAATAGTATAGGGGTTTGTTGGCAAATCTTAACCTCCAAAATTGGGTCAGGACCTCTCGAGCCAACAAGGGCAATCATTTATCTTTGTCTGACCGACTTTTAGAAGGCAGGAAAGGTTAGCTTGTATATTTATTTCCATGTCTTGACCTTGGAGTATATGAAAAAGTACTTCAAGAAGTAGTGTTCCAATGCACATGGAATTGATTTAAGAAATGAGTTTGAGATGGTTCTCTTTAAGAGATAAACCTTTGTGCAAGTGTTGAGTAGTGACGAGAAAGTTTCCAAGGATTACAATCTCAGAGATTTCCTTATCTTTGGCTAATATTAATCTCATCAAAAGACCATATATTTTAGTTTGATTATTGGTTTCTTTTTGAGCCCTAAAAATAATTAATAACTAGTTAAAACCAAAACATCTATTAAACTAATATTGAATATATATTTTATGTAAGCCTTTTTTAACAAAATTTTAATGATTTATTACTAGTTAATTATAATATAACTTTAACTAAATAAATTATAAAAATAAGAAATTATAAATATAAAAAAATAATAATTATAATTAAATAATTAAATTAATTTTAATAATTATAATTAAAAACTAATTACAACCATGATAGGAGTTTGTTGTTGCTTTCGGTAGGCTCGAACCATGAATTTATGTAATAGTTTATTGATTAAAGAAAAAAAGGGCATTTTTTTTTGTTGTCGTTGTTTTGGGTAGCCTGAAACTTTGAATTTATATAATAGTTTATTGATTAAAGGGAAAAAAAAACAATTTTTTTTACCTATATATTGCATAATTAATATTATTAATTTTATTTTAAAGTGTATAAAGTTTGATAAGGAGTTTTATAATATTAAAGATATTATCAATTTTAAATTTAAGGATAAGTTATGTAATGATAAGGAGTTAGAAGGTAAATGAAAGCTAAGATATTAGAAGGAGGTGATCAATCTCATTCTTGAGAATTAGAATTGTCTTTATGAAGATGAACATTGCTAAGATTAGAACTAATTCTCATGAGCTTTTGAGCTTCTAAGTGAAACCGTGGGGGGGTGGTCTACACGCAAGACTCTTGGGACTATTGAATTTGTTAGTTTTGCCATACTAAGAGGGTGGAAGATGAAAAACACTTTCTTTTAGATTCTCTGACCCTTACTCACATCCACTCTCATTTCCCTAACATTTGTTACAGTTCCAATCTTCTTGACTTGTTAAGTGGTGGAACTATAATGATCGATCTGCGTGTTCTAGTTTCCCTTCTTTTTGAGAATAAAAATAAGGTTATAAAGAATTACAATAAGATTCTTCTTCTTATTAAGGTTTGACAACATTGATCTTAATGGAAGTTAATCGTCATCATAATCATATTGATATACATGTTAATTTTGAAATAGAGGTTTTATTAAAAATTGAGATTTATTTTAAAATTAGTTATGTCTATTTTTCATTTTCAATTAAATTAATTAATTAAAAAAATTCATATAAACTATGTTATGACCATTAGTTGTGGTGCTTTGCACATGTGGTTTTAGTAACTTATGGTATTTGTCCATGATATTGCAACAAAGACTATTTATAGGTTAGGAATGCCCATATGATATTGTAACAGAGACTATTTATAGGTTAAGAATGTCCATGATAAAGTGGAGGGGGAATCTCATGGTTAAGAATCTTGTTATATGCTTGTAGCAAAAACTATTTACTTAAGAATTTATCACAAGTTTTTAAATGTATAATTTTTAAATTCATGGGGCCTATTTACTTAAGAATTTATCACACGTTCTTAAATGTATAATTTTTAAATTCATGGGGCTGAATGGTTAAGAACATGTATTTCCTCCTAAAAATTCAAAACTTCAAAGTCAAAGGAAAGTAGATGAGGCGGACTCCTTGTCCCTAAACAAGTAGGTCTCATACACCAATTTGGTGTTTGACTTGGTAGTAGCCTTAAAATTAGATAATTCGATGATAATAATAACAATACAATTATAATTTAGTGAATTTTTATTAAAAAAAATTAATCTTAATAATGTAAGATATATTATAAAAATATTATAAAATAATTATATTGATGTGTATATTTATTAGCTATTTAATATATAAACATAATTAAATTATAAAAAAAATTAAAATTATAAAATTTGATGATTATAAAATATGATGTTAATATTGTGAAATTCATTTTAAATATAAAAAATTGTTTAATTTTATTATTTTTTAATATATAAATTGTAATAAATATAAAGATATTTTTATAAAAATAAATTTTAAAATTTATTTTTAAATGAAAAAACTGATCAATTTTATTAATCCGTTATAAAAAACAACTGATCAATTTTATCAATATATAATATATTAAATGTATAAAAATATATATATATATATAAATACTTCTAGAAAAATATTTATGTTTTTAATAATTTTAATTAAAATTTCGGAAATTATTAGAATTAATTAACGTTATCCAATTTTAAAAATTAATTTTTTTTTAGGTGAAAAACTAATCCATAAACAGATAGAATTTTCTAAAATGAGAAAATGTTTGTTATTACGGATAAGTTTTCTTGAAAATTGAGGATCTGGTCAGGGCTTATCCTGATTTACAATTATTGAAGATAATTTTGAGAATAAAATAACGAGATAAAATTGCAACTGTTGGCTTATTTTTGTTGGGCAGAGTTATGCATAAGATCGTTCCTCATAAATAGAGGGAGCAATAATGGCTTCTCTGTTTACTCATAATCAATAATCATAATGGCTTCTTGTGGGAAAAATATACTGCTCCTCATTTGCTTGCTATCATTCCTTCGACTTGCCGTTTCCCCGTCGCCTTCTGAAGCACCTACAGCGCAATATGGAGGTGATAAAAGGACCAAAGCCGAAGCTTGTATATGTTGTACGACAAGTTTTGGGCATCAAAAAAAGTGCTGCAGACAATGTTGGTGCCCAGACTGGAAGGGTTGTAATAAAACAAAAGTGTGATTTGACTCATGAAGTTTGAAGTTACTGGCCTCGGCTGCTTTTTCTTTATAAATAAGACTGCAGAGTATTTCAGCATTTAGTGGAGAATAGATTGTCGTTAGTGTGTAAATTCATGAATACATGGTCCGATTCAGTGTTTTACTATAATAAAAACTACACCTTCCAAGCTAAGGCCTCTCTGCAAATTAGGGTTTTTTTCTTTTATACCCCCTTGGATTCTGATCCTATCAGGGAGTGTGGATCGATTCATTTGTCATGCCACTAGTATTTTTGTATATTACCACTGCTGCAACTACTGTTCTTTGGCTGTTTTATATATTTTGAATAATATGTTGCATGGAGATTTATGTTGTTATTTTTGTTTTTTTTTTCGTCAGTCCATTTTGTGGATGGTCAGATTATGATCAGATCATACGTTTTTTATGTCTGAACTATCAGAATAAATCACATTATAAAAAATTAGTCGCCTTTACTAACCATTTAATATAGTTCATTTTCATAATAATAGGAAAAAAGCTATCAATCTTACAAAATATGTATTGTTTTTATTTTTAATAAATATACTAATACATTATTTAGACCATAAAAAGGAATTAATCCACCCATTGAAAATAAACTAATTTTTTTGACCTACACATAGAGAAAGAAAGAAGTATTTTTCAGATTGTCCCTTACCAAATTGCTGCAAAATTGGAACTAATTCTTAACCATTGAAAGATGGGTGGTGATCAGCGATTATCGTACCCTACAAATGGCTCTCACATTAATCATTTCACTGACCTTTCTATCTCTCGCCCTACGGTTTCCATATTTTAGGGCACACTGAAAACTCGAGGTTTTCACCGAACTTGGGGTTTACATGATGATGGAAACCCTGGCCAAGTCTACTGAACCGAGCTCCACAGTCCCATACGACAGAGTTCAGTTTGTTGAAAGGGGAATTACGAATTATTGAAGATCATTTTATGGATTTTTTGGGTTTAATTTTTGTAAAATTTAACAAGAATTCATTGAAAACAGAATTTTGATGGTGTTTTTGCACAATTGAAATCCTCTAAGAATTTTTTTAAGGGTGTTGAATTTATATATACAATAAAAAACCAGTTTAAATAACACAAATCAAGATTTCACCTCAAATTTTTTCTCTCAATTCCAATACTGGAAATTCCAAAAAATCTTACTAAAAACAATTCCTGTATATTCCTGCATTCCTTTTCTACATGCCCAAACTTTTTAGCAACATAACATCTTATATGACCAGAAAAGGAAGCATAGAAATCGTTCTGGAAAAAGAAGTTAATCCACCCATTAAAAATAAACGAATTCTTCATTTCTACAGTTTGGTAATGAGTACAAGACAGAACCCAATCAGCTATTCACAAACAAAAGAGATTGTTAACAAACTAAAAAGTGTTGGAAATTAATTCCAACTACTGATATCAATCAGCAGTAATTGCAGAATGACTGGAGTGCGACACATTGATGCCTTAGCAAAGGCGGTTTTCGTCTTCCTATAGAATTGCAAAAGGATTGGAAAGCTCACACAAGTGAAGTGCAGAGTAGATAAGAATCGGACCCTTGAAATTTATCTAAGGCAGTGGCCGATTTCTTAGGAGCAAAGTTAAGGCTCAGACTCAAAGTCTCGCGAGCAGCGCAGAGCTTTGATTACAAGTTGAAACAGGCTTTAGAGCCTTACTAAGATATCAACGGAGTTAATGATTGAGGCGGCATAAGTTTGCTGCATCACAAAGCAGCGATGCGATGCGATGATAGTTCTAACGCTATCGCATCGCAAACTTTCAAGTTCTTAAGAATGTGCACACCGAAGAGTTTCGGCAATGTGATGTGGACCCTGCTCCAATCGCAATCGCAAGTTTCATTTGATCATCCGTAAAGGACTGTGAACCATGTTCACCAATGTTGTGATGCGATGAGGTCCCACCTCAATCGCAATTGCAAATGGCAAGTCTGCAATCGCAAGATTACAAGCCAATTGCCGATGCGATATGGGCCCCGTGCCATCGCAATCGTAGAATCGCAATCGCATAATCGCAATCATAAAGCGCAAAGGTCATAACCTTTTAGCCGCTAAAATTCTGATCGTTGATTGACTTCTGGATGCGATGAAGTTTTTCAAATGGATTTCATGAAATTTGAAGTCCGGCTTTATTGGTCGGTTTAATTGTTTTTTTATTGTAACCGTGCCTTATAAAAGGCAAAGAGCCCGAAAGCTTTTGTAATGAAAGTTTTTACCTTGAATGTGTTTTTTTTTATGTATTAAGACATTATTTGAGAACAGAAATTGTTGTGGCCCGCAGGCTAAATAGATAGCAAGATTGTAAGCAATGTATGTGCAGATTTGAGGACAGAGAATATTTGTGAGAACTGTTGTTTTACAGTCCACTATTATACTTTGTGAATCCCTCTCAACGAGGAAGAATCAGATTGTTGATTTTTTATTTCTTTTATTATTTTATGAATTGAGAAAACTTGTCCTAAATTGTTTCTATTCATTCTGCAAATTAAGTTTTAAAACTCTGTATTGTTGAGGGAATCTTCATTCTCTCTTGTTGTTTAGAAGTAATCAGAAACTTCGACATGGTATCAGAGCTATTCTATGCACTTAGTGAGACAAAACAGATTTTTTTTTTTCCCACTACAAGAGTAGTAAGAAGCTTATTGAGCAGATTTCTCCAGCAGAGAAATTTCTTTCTTATATTATAAAGTCAGTATCTTTTCTTTGCTTATACAGTTAAAGATGGCAGATGCTAAAACTGGATTGAAAAATCCCCAACTTCCATAGTTTAATGGAAAGAATCATAGTTATTGGTCCATAACTATGAGAGCTTTGTTTTCTTCTCAGGACTTATGGGCGCTAGTTGAAAATGGCTACCTTGAACCTGTAGATGCAGTAGTGTTGGTTGTTTTGACAGCAGCAGAAAGAGACCTGTTGAGAAGCAACAGGAAGAAGGACTCTAAAGCCCTCTTTTATCTCTTTCAATCTATACATGAGAGTGTTTTCCCACGAATTGCAACAACAAAAAAGTCTAAAGAGGCATGGGATATTCTCAAAACTGCCTATCAAGGCATGGAGAAAGTGAAGACTGCAAAGTTGCAGATGTTGAGCAGAGACTTTAAAACACTCAACATGAAGGAATCTGATACAATAGATTCATTCTTCACTCATGTTATTGGGTTGATAACCTAGATAAGATCTCATAGTGAAACTCATGAAGAAAGAAGGATTGTCGAGAAGATCTTGAGAAGTTTACCCTCAAGGTTTGAAGCTATTGTGGTAGCAATAGAAGAGACAAAGGATCTCTCACAGTTCACAGTAGATGAATTAAGTGCTTCTCTTATGTCTCATGAACACAGACTAAATAGAGGAACAGATTCCTCTTTGGAGCAAGAATTTAAGACTCAGATGTCATTTGGCCGAGGTAGAGGGCGTGGCAGAGAAAATAACAGAGGTCGTGGAAGAAGCCAAAACAGAGGTAGAAATAATCCTGCTAGCATAAGCGGAAGGAGCTGCAATCAGAACCAGGATGAAGGTTCAAGCAAACAGCAAGCTCATGGACAAAGGTATGACAAATCCCAAGTCCAATGTCACTATTGCAAGAAATTAGGCCATTATGCCAATGAATGTAGAAAAAGGAAAAATGACATGAATAATAGGAAAAATTCTAATTTTGCAAATGAAGAAGATAAGAACCTAAATATTTTGATGTTAATGTGCAACATTGCACAAGACGGACAAGAAGATGTTTGGTTCTTAGACTCAGGTTGTAGTAATCACATGACTGGAAACATTGCAATGTTTTCCAATCTGGATGAAAATGTGAAATCTGAGGTAACAAAAGGAACTGATAGTAAGATATCTGTCAAGGGTAAAGGCAGAGTCAGTATCCTAGCAAGAAATGGAGAACAAAATATTGTGCAAGATGTATACTATGTACCTGGTCTGAAATGTAATCTTTTGAGCATTGGACAGCTCATTAACAAAGGTTACAATGTGCTCTTCAAAGATGATGTGTGTACAATCAGAGACATACCTCCAAGAAAGAAGATCATTGTAGAGGTGAAGATGACCAGCAATAGAAGGTTTCCTCTCAAACTCAGGGCAGATTTGAAGGAAGGAAGAAATATTGCAGATGTAACCCAAGAAGTCTTTCAAGACAAAGTGAAAGATGAAAATTGGTTGTGGCACTTGAGATTTGGACATCTCAATTTCGGAGTCCTGAATTTGTTGCACAGAAAGGGAATGGTAAAAGGATTGCCATTGATTGAGAAGTTGCACAGCCTTTGTGAAGGTTGCATCTTGGGCAAACAACACAGAGAAGGATTTCCAGCAAGAAAGAGTATAAGGGGAAAAGCACCCTTGGAAATTGTTCACTCTGATGTGTGTGAACCGATGCAAATACCATCATTTGCTAGAAATAAATATGTTTTAACTTTCATTGATGATTACACCAAAAAGACATGGGTGTATATGTTAAAACAGAAAAGTGAAGTGTTTGAGAAATTCTACCACTTCAAAATTTTTGTTGAGAAGAAGTGTGGGCATTATATCAAAATTATCAGAACTGATAAAGGTGGAGAGTACATCTCCAAGGACTTTCTGTGTTTTTGCAGAGAGAATGGCATACAAAAGCAATTCACCATGAGGTATACACCTCAGCAAAATGGTGTTGCAGAAGGGAAGAATAGGACCATTTTGGACATGGTCAGAAGTATACTGAAGGAAAAACATTTGCCACATGAGTATTGCGCTGAAGCTATCACTTGCACAGTTTACATCTTGAACAGATGCCCAACTAAACCTATCATGAACATAATACCAGAAGAAGCATGGAGTGAACAAAAGCAAACTGTCACTCACATGAGAGTATTTGGCTATGTAACATATGCACATGTACCAGATCAGCTAAGGAAGAAGTTGGATAGTAAGGGGGGGAAGTGTGTCTTTATTGGCTACCGTGATGAGTCAAAAGCATACAAACTTTATGACCCATCCACCAAGAAATTGATAGTAAGCAGAGATGTGCAGTTCTATGAAGAAGAAGCTTGGGATGGAAGTCTAGAAAAGACTGTGAAAGTGAAGACAACTCTGTCTCACGAAGAAGAAGAAGAAGGAACAATTGTTGTTAACCCTTCTTCGGTGGCTCCTCCTCCACCACCACAAACTAGAATTCAAACATCCTTGAGAAGTCAAGGAAGTGCTACTCCAAGCACATTGCAGGGATCAGAAACGTCCTCAAGTTCGAATGAAACTTCAAGTACACCAAGAAGACCAAGATTCAAAAATCTAAGTGAGATTTATGAACAAGGAGAGGTAAGTAACAATACCGGTCTAAATTCATTATTCACTTTGTATTGTCATGTTGATGACCCAATCCATTTTGAAGATGTTGTAAATGATGATAAATGGATTGAAGCAATGAATGGAGAAATTGGTGCAATTGAGAAGAGTAAAACATGGGAGTTTGTGGACCTTCCTGAAGGCAAATATTCCATTGGAGTTAAGTGGGTTTATAAGACCAAAAGAAATGTTGAAGGCAAGATCGAAAGGCACAAGGACAGAGTTATTGTTAAATGCTACAAGTAACAACAAGGGAGGGACTATGATGAAACCTTCACACCAGTAGCAAGGATGGAAATAGTCAGAACAGTGTTGTCTATTGCGGCACAACACAAATGGAAGATTTATCAGATGGATGTTAAATCTGCATTCCTGAATGGAGTGTTAAAAGAAGAGGTTTTTGTTGAACAACCTCCAGGCTATGAAGTTGAAGGCCAAGAGCATAAAGTATGTAAACTGAAGAAGGTTGTTTATGGACTGAAGCAAGCTCCAAGAGCATGGTACAACAGAATATATGCTTACCTGATTGATAATGGGTTTGAGAAGTGTGATGGTGAACCCACGCTCTACATAAAGGAGAATGACGATAAGATTCTTATTATTGTTTTATATGTAGATGATTTAATTTTTACTAGCAATGATTCTTCTCTCATTGCTGATTTTAAAGCCGTCATGAAAAGTGAGTTTGAAATGAATGGCTTCTTAAGATATTTTCTTGGAATTGAAGTAGACCAAAGTGAAAATGGTGTTTTCATTTCCCAAGTTAAATATGTAGAAGTAATATTGAAGAGATTTAACATGCAGAACAACAAGTCAGCTGTGACTCCAACAGTAATGGGGTTGAAATTGAGTAAAGAAGATAACAGTAAGGATTCTGATCCAAAGTTGTATAAGAGCATAGTTGGCAGCCTTATGTACTTGACTGCAACTAGGCCAGACATTATGCACGTTTTTAGCTTAATATATAGATTCATGGAAAGACCAAAAGAATCTCATTGGCAGGCAGCCAAGAGAATTCTAAGGTACGTAAATGGAATGAAGGGGTTTGTTACATTATACTCCTCTTCTGAAAGTTTCATGTTGAAAGGTTACACTTACAGTGATTGTGCTGGAAGTGTTGATGATCAGAAGAGCACATCAAGATATGTGTTTCATTTAGGATCAAGAGCAGTTTCATGAGCTTCCAATAAGCAACCGATAGTTGCTTTATCTACAACAGAAGCAGAATATGTGGCAGCAATAGTAACAGCATGCCAAGCAGTATGGAGGAGAAGAATTCTAAGATATTTATGTCATGAACAAGGAAAGGGCACAACTATTTACTGTGACAATAGCTCAAAGATAGCATTGTCTAAAAATTTTGTTTTTCATAAAAGGAAAAAGAACATTGACACCAAGTTTCACTTCATACGTGAATTGGTTAACAATGGTGAGATTGTTTTGCAGCACTGCAGAAAAGAGCATCAATTTGCAGATATCCTCACAAAGCCACTAGCACAAAAAAGCTTCGATCATTTCAGGGAATGCCTAGGTATGCAGAAAAACCCAGCATTTGAAATTAAGGGGGAGTGTTGGAAATTAATTCCAACTAGTGATATCAATCAACAGTAATTGCAGAATGACTAGAGTGTGGCATATTGATGCCTTAGCAATGGCGGTTGCAGTCTTCTTGTAGAATTGCAAAAGGATTGGAAAGCTCACACAAGTGAAGCATAGAGCAGATAAGAATTGGCCCCTTGATATTTATCTAAGGCAGTAGCTGACTTCTTAGGAGTAGAGTTAAGGCTTAGACTCAAAGTCTCGCCAGTAGCACAGAGCTTTGATTACAAGTTGAAACAGGCTTTAAAGCCTTACCAACATATTAGTGGAGTTAATGATCGAGGCGGCATAAGTTCATTGGATCACAAAGCAGCGATGTGATACGATGATAGTTCTAACACTATCTCATCGCAAAGTTTCAAATTCTTAAGAATGTGCACACTGAAGAGTTTCGGCGATGCGATGTGGACCCCACTCCAATCGCAATCGCAAGTTTCAGTTGATCGTCTGCAAAGGACTGTGAACCATGTTCATTGATGTTGCGATGCAATGAGGTCCCACCTCAATCACAATCGCAAATCGCAAGTATGCTATCGCAAGATCACAATCCAACTGTCGATACGATATGGGCCTCGCGCCATCGAAATCGCAGAATCGCAATCGCAAACCACAAATGTCATAACCTTTTGGCCGCTAAAATGCCGATCACCGATTGAATTTCGAATGCGATGAAGTTTTTCAAATGGATTTCATGAAATTTTAAGTCCAACTTTATTGGTCGGTTTAATTGTTTTTTTATTGTAACCGTGCCTTATAAAAGGCAAAGAGCCCAAATGCTTTTGTAATGAATTTTTTTACCTTGAATGCGTTTTTTTTTATGTATGAAGACGTTATTCGAAAACAGAAATTGTTGTGGCCCGCAGGCTAAATACATAGCAAGATTGTAAGCACTGTATGTGCGGATTTGAGGACAGAGAAGATTTGTGAGCATTGTTGTTTTACAGTCCACTGTTATACTTTGTGAATCCCTCTCAAGGAGGAAGAATCAAATTGCTGATTTTGTATTTATTTTATTCTTTTATGAATTGAGAAAACTTGTTCTAAATTGTTTTTGTTTATTCTGCAAATTAAGTTTTAAAACTCTGTGTTGTTGAGGGAATATTCATTCTCTCTTGTTGTTTAGAAATAATCAGAAACTTCGAAAATAAGATCGAAGACTTTTAGTGAATAAAAATAACAAGAAAATAATTGTTGTGGTATCTTTGCATCAAGAATTTGCATACTCATAATCTTGTTTATCGGTTACCATATCTGAGACAATTCATGAAATGACGATGATCCAGTTTTCTGGTTTGCATTCAGTAAGATTTACTTTAATTTCCACTATCCAAAGATATTTAAAATAAAATAATATATAAGGATTTGTGTTTAAAATTCTTATACTTCATTTGACTATGAATTTCATTTTATCTGGATGTTTTTAATTTCAAATTTAGATCCATTTGAGAGCTTAAGTTATAATAGAAATATGTTTTACTTAAAGTTATGTTGTTTAATTTTTTTAAGTTTAAATTTTAATAAAAAATATTGGAATGATATATTTCAGTTGTTAAATGTATTAAATATTTTATGACTTTTTTTAGAATTTAGAATTTGTTTATACAATTTAGTATGAAATAAAAAGTTACGAAAAATATAAAAAAACCTATAATAATTAAAATTTATTTTAAATAGGTTATTTCAACTCTCTCTCTTTAACTATAATTTAGTTTCATTTATTTCTTTAACTAAATTTTATATAAGAATAAAAATCTTGCTCTAAATGATAGTACTTTCCATATAGCTTATCATATTTTTAAGGGAAGGGGAGATGCCGATTGATAAAAAGTTCAAAGTTTTTAAATAGACTTCCATCCCACTTGCAAATTTTTTTCCAATTAAAGTTCCATCTTGTTTTGGGTATTTTGTGGATAAATGTTATTTTTCCTTTGTTTCATGAAACATGGGTATATGTATGAGACATGACTTTTCTTTTAAGATAGTTCTATGAAGAGAGTAACTTTTAGGTATTGATTTAAAGGATAGATTTTTTATTTTTTTTAAAGAAGTTTGGTTAGTAATTGTGGTTTATTTTTTACTTTTATTTTTGTGTTATTTAAAACTTTGTATTTAGAAATATTTGTATTTATATTTAAAATTTTATGTTATGATATAAACTTTTTAGTTGAGATATATTAAAATTTTTGGTTAAGATTTTCGTTTAATAGTTTAGCTACAAAATAGTTTCTTTGGACAAGGCAATTCTTTTTTACAATTTGATTCAATTGACACAAAATTTTGATCGAGAGTTGTATATATTCTCAACTTGAAGATTAGATTTACATCATAACAAACATAAATCAAGATAAAAAGTGTTAAGTAAGTGTGACCAACCAATATTTTTTTGTTTAAGAAATTGTTGTAGCTTCTACAACGCCCCTCCAAAAATTTTCCCATGCTCTAATTTTGGAGCCTCTTGTAACACTCTCCTCCCACATTTACTGAATCTAACGAGTCCACTGGGGTAAACATGTGACGAAGAGTTACTATGATATTGTTCACTTTCCATGTGCAGTTGAGGAAATGGAACCGACAAAAAAAAAACATTTTGACCTTCCTCAAGAGCTATGGACCCTTCAAGAGGAAAGAAACCCTTCTAGGTGCTTAACCCCGAAGAAAAATTATCATTTTACTAGTCTGAACCCTCAACCGCTCCCATGACAAGACATGAATGCGACTGAGGCCTTCAAGTACCTCCCATAGCAAGGCATGCCAACAACTGTGGATTTTTTCAGGCAGATCTGAGCCGGTGACCTTAAATTCCAAGCCACCTTTTCAGGTATAGGTCTCAGGCCACAACCAATAACTTCATGAAAATTTTATAAATGAGGAAAAAACAATAAAATAAGGTTACTATTGCACCCATTGGTACACATACTTGATCTAAACCCTACATTTTATGGAAGGAATTTCGTTGAACATGTCACAAATATGTAATCCACATGTCATAACGACATATCTAATCATAGCGATATCATACTTATCTGAGAATCGAAAATTAGGAGCAATATCTCCTCCCAATATTTGCAATGTTATCTATTAGGTCATTCATTCATTAACGTTTCACATACTAACCAAAACATAATGAGAGCCATACATCAAGATTGTCATAAAAAATGCATATAACTAGCATATAAACAACAGAATAACATTCATATAATGACCATCAAGATCATGTAATAACAAATACATTTTCCATAAAATATAAGAGGAAAAGAGCTCTTATTCACATATGCAAAATGAAACTAGGTCTGGGACTTCCAAGTGCCACCCGACCATAGATTGGGATGAACCAAATCTTTCTTTCAGCTAATCACCCCCGTGGCATATCTGAAGCATGAATGTGGGATGTCATGGAATAAACCAAAAAAAACCAAACCAGGGCTTCTAGAGGCCAAACCACCTCAACCCTCAACTAGCGATTAGTAGCTCAACCCACAATTTTTGCCATGTTTCCAAAGAAACGTTTCATCTAGGACTTCCAGAACTAGTAACTCAAACCCCCAAGGGCTTCTAGGTCTAGTAACTCAAACCACCAAGGGCTTCTAGGTCTAGTAACTCAAACCACCAAGGGCTTCCAAAGTGTTTGTTCCAAGCAAGGCTTCTAGGACTAATAACTCAACCCAAGCTGTTACATGCCTTCAAGAGCATTTTTCCAACCAAGACTTCCATGACCTAGTAACTAAACCCACAACCATAAGGAACATGAGCACCAATCAGAAAAAAAAAGGTAAACCCACAACTCCATGGGTATTTAGGAAATGGCAAGGCTAGGCAATACCATTATCAATCTAGGTAATCCTCTATGCCAATGACATACCAAAACCAAGGGACCACATCCATGTGCCATGCATGGCAAAATTAACAAGGAAATCATACATGAAACTCGGTACCTACAAGAAGAACCCGTTTTCGCGGTTGATCCTGATGTCTTCTTTCCTGCTTTTCCTTTTCCTTCTTGCTCCAAATCCCAAGTATTCCACACTTCTCCAAGAGTGTTCCAAGAAAACTCTAAGTGTCCAAGAGTATGAGAGAGAGAGAATAGAATGAGAGCTCCAAAACTAAACTTACAAAACATTGAATAGATAAAAGCCATGAACTGATCCTCATAAGAATTTTTATTAATGAGGCCTCTATTTTCTTCATTTTTCATTATTTTCCTTTAATTTTCTCCTCACATGAAACTTGTAACTTTTAACCTTCCTTTTCTCCTATTTTCCATTATTTTCATAAATAAATGCGAAATAATGCCTCTTTTCCTTTCCAAATCATTTTCCATTTCCTTTTCCAATTTTCATAGCCACTAATTAATCAGAAGTGATCCCAGTCACTATGTTATTTTCCAAAATTCAGCTTCAAATACATGTCCAATTACCATGGCTTATTTTTCCTTTATTACATGAAGTTTTAACCTAGGGCTATTATAGATCCCTCCCTCTCAAGGGAACACC
Organism: Pinus albicaulis; assembly: GCA_034641835.2. Lineage (NCBI taxonomy): Eukaryota > Viridiplantae > Streptophyta > Pinopsida > Pinales > Pinaceae > Pinus > Pinus albicaulis. The sequence goes on from CM076584.1 coordinate 1,492,260,738, forward strand.
CTCCTCAGCGTTCAGTGACACATATAACCAGCAAACCGTTGGTAACAAAACATATTTCCCATGGATATTTATAACACAACTCGTTGCATTATTTACAATGACATCCTGTTGAAAACATGACAAACATATCGTTTAATAGAGCTTTATAACACAACTCATTATTTTAGAAAAATATATTTTAGATTAATCACATCATTAGGATTTGGTCGACGTTTCAAACCATCTAATATGGTTCATCCTCAACACATGGTGAAAAATATAATCAATCTTAATGAATAAATAGTGTGGATGCATCAATGCCCGGATATAGCCATTGAAGACTAGTTGTGAAAAACTAGCCGTTATTATGGATCACAAAAGTCTTAGATCTAACAACTCATTATGTTATTTACAATAAAAACCACATATACCTATTCACATTTTATTCACCTAGCAAATAAAAAAATTATCTATGGATCTTTATAAATCCATCTTGATACATTATTCACAATAATATACGCATATATACATATGCACATTTTCTCAACCATAAAATAAAAGGATATTGTGTCTATATCAATCAACAAGGGAATTCAAAGGCTTACACCTCCAACCTCAAAAGTAGTACCAAGATTCACTTCCTTCCCAGGAAGTCTAGAATCCACTACCAAAGTCAAATTTTGTATCCAATGTCTACCGCTACAATCTTGTGCCAATTTTCCTCTTAGTGAACAGTTATGAGCTCATTATTCCAGGGCACACTTCCAATGTGCGTATGATTCCATCTAGCAATGCTAATGACCAAAATCAACGTATTAACTAACATTTCCTTCTCTTCTACAAAGTTCGTCAGGAAATCCAGTCACCCCCTTTCGTGCAATCACACACCTTCCAAGTTTAGCATACATTCCCTTCACTATTGCACAATCGCTCGAGGGGACCCTTCACTTGGAAAGGTTTCCTCGCATCAGAAGGTCCAAAAACCAAGGCATATCCCTACTTCAAAACCATCATACTAGTTATATTAATCTCATGGAAATCAATAAACACTATTGGGTACCGGTGTCCCACAATGGCCTTGCTCCTTAAGTGATTTACCAACATATTGTTCCATGTTCCAATTCCTTTCACTGTTGCTGCTAACATTCTTTGATAACCAATTCCAATCACCCAAATGTGAAATTACCATGCTTTCCTATAAGAAGCCTATAATTTCCATTAGATTCAAAATAGATTGAAATAAATTCACATCATACCTCATTGGTGACCTTTCAATAAGGTACACTTGAAATTTTATTCAATACCTTGCACAACAAATCAAACTAGATGTTTGATCAAATCATCATATATAAACATATCACATCTAGATAACTCAAAATTCAATCATCATAATTATCAAAATCATAAATCACATGTAACCATCATAAACTAGAATCGTAAATCTCATGCATAATTAAAACTAAAATAAAATATTTATACTTATCATGTAATCGATCCTTAGCTTCTACCTTTATCCATTGTCCTTTCTGTACACACAACAGATCAGTTTCCACACCCAAAAAAACCTAATACCTTCTCTTCAACCATGTACACATACACATAGTGTGCATCATACACATAAAACCACGCACGTCATACATCACCATAAAATACATGCACCTACACTTGATATATAACACATACACCTACACCTGACATACAACACAACACATACACCTGCACTCGGTGTAGAACACAACACATACACCTACACTCGGTGTGCAAAAAAACACAATAAATATGCCTGCATCGAGTCATTAGAGGAAATTTAAGCCTAAAAGTGGCCTCCTAAGGAAAAATAATAAAATAATAGTAAAAATAATAAAATAACAATAAAAGTAATAAAATGAGACTTATAAATTTTGGAGGGAAAAGAAGAAAACTACTTTTTTTAATTGTATTTTTGGCTTATCTCCTTATAGGATTAATCAAATTTCATGTTTAGACACTCATTAGATGCAAAATTAAATTTCACATCCAATGAGTACCCATTATGGATACTTTTGAGAAGACCCACATTGATAAAATTTGCAGATACATTAAAAAAATGTGTTGAAATACACTATTTTAGTGTATCTTCAATTTTGATCAAAGTGGGTCTTCTCAAAAGTATGCATAATGGGTAATTGTTCGATGTGGAATTTAATTTTAAATCCAATGAGTGTCTACACTTGAAATTTGAGTAAACCTATAAGGAGATAAGTAAAAAATACAAATAAAAAAATTAGTTTTTCTTCTTTTCCCTCCAAAATATTTACATGTACCTCTTTTTAAATTTAAATCATTTTGATTGGCTTACATATTATGACATGGAAATTATATGAAATTTTCCTAGACACTTTTAGGCTTAAATTTCCTCTAATGGTACAAGACAATATAGATACATACACATAGTACAACAAAACGAATACACATGTCACGATACCACAACTACGCAGTACACATACATAGTACCATACATACACAAAAAAACATGTACAACATGCACACAATATGACATGTGCATAGCACATCATGTACGACATATACACCACTACCACATGTACAACATGTACATAGTACCACTTATACACAACACCACCTACACAACACCAACTACACAATGTGTACATAACACCACATGTACATAAGACAACCTGCAAAACATGTACAGAACACCAAATGTACATACTAGCACATACATGAAATGTACACAACACCACATGTACAGAACTCCACATGCATGACATGTACACAATACCCCATGTAGAACTTGTACATGACACCACATTCACACAGTACCACATGTACAATCATAAGCACAACACTACATGTACATACCACCATATGTACAACATGCACACCATGCCATATGTACACAACACCATTTGTACACAACATTGCATAAACAACATGTACACAACACCATGTGTACATAGCACTACATAAAAAATGTCTACATAATATTAATTGTACATAACATTGAATAAATAAAATTTACACAACACAACATGCACACAACATCAAAGGTGCAACATTTACAACACATATGCAATAGTGGTACGGCACATCTAGATATCACACTGTCTCTACCAGGAAACCTTGCTTCCATTGTATTCCACCATCCCTTCTTGTCCCAGCATGTCGTAGATCAAATTGATTTCATTTCGATGAAGTATCCCTCAACATTAGCGGTCCGTACATAAACATAGGCATAGTAAAATCATATTATATCAATTCATATCCAAATGATAATGACCTCATAGAAATCGTAGGGCTACTCTTCCCACTTGAGTCCTTATAAGACCAGGAACCTCTTCATGTCATTCATCGGCATAAGTGATCATTATTCTACAAGATTGATACCTGATGACTGTGTCAGACAACGAAATACATACATATATACATATAAACATTAGGATAAAAAATCATGGTCCTTGACGACTTTTCAGACAACAACATACATACATACATACATGTACACATATATAGACATCTATATAATCGTGATCATGGAATAATTACCATATATCATAAATTCAAGATTAGGAGAACTCCCTTTATCCATGCACAACATGCAAAACATTGAAAACAATAGTTCCAAACATAGCTAAGAAATTTTTTACCTTAAGCACATTTACTTTACCTTTCCCACTATTGTTCTCATTATTTTCCTACCACTATCGATTATCCCAATGGACCCCACCAATATAACTGGTTGTCATACTCTTTCCCTTAGCTGCCCTTATACATTCACCGAGCCTCATCTGGGTCTTATATTAAGTGTTGGGTTTCATTCAGCTCTTCTCAAGCTCCATCAAATTTCCTCTTTTTCAACCAATTCCCAAGACCCTAAAAACATAAAATACAATAATAAGAAACAAACCAAAAGAAAACCATGAAAAACAAAAACGAATAAGACACCAAAACACAGCAGCATGCCACACACTAGACATAAAAAAAGCCGCAAGTCAATAACAAACAACTCACAAGAGACCAAAACTACAAGTCTAGAAAAAAACACCATGACTCAATCCCCATGGTTCCTAGTGCTTCCAAGGGAAATCTCAACCTCAACCTTGTTTAAAATCTCATGGAAGTATATTTTGTCATGCATTCCCCACATCATACTATCATAAACAAATAAATGTGAGTCTATAAATAAATATAGAAATACATTAGTTATCATACCTTTTTTTGCCAAGCACATTTCCTTGTAACTGAACACGCACACTTCTCAAGGAACTTTAATTCCTTGACGAATCCAACTATAATTAGAAGCTAGTTTTTATACAATTCAAATACATGTTAATGACCATATCACATATCCACATAATGTCAAATTAAATCAAGGTTAATAAGGCTTATTGTATTGATGCAAAGCACTCATTCGTTTGAAATTTCATTTTCCAAACATATCCATAGGAATTCTCACCCAATTCCTTTCTTTACCTTTTACCTTTTACCTTGTTGCAATTGAGTCTTATTATGTATCATCACATCACTCAATTGTTATTTATATAAACAAATCAAATGTTACCTTGTCATGCTAGTACCAAACATGTTTTTCTGCAATAGTTCACACATGTAAGTCACATGTTCCAGAGATCAAGGCATTATATTTATTAATTTGAAATTAGGATTTACCAATACTAAAAATAATGTCATAATCAAATTACAGTCATAAGTCATAATACTACAACTAACACCCACTTACGCTCAATTACATATCATATGTCTTAGCACATAATGTGTTAGTGCAAATATATAAAACAAAAGCATTTCTTCATGCAATCTTATAGAAACATACTCATATCATGCAATTAATAAAGAATTCAAGAAATAGATTAATAACACAACAGACACGAAATACATGACATAATCAAACATTCAAGCACCAATAAGAAGACATAAGAAAACTCATACCTCAATATATCTCAGGGAGGCTATATTGTTTACACAATTAATCTTTATTAGCACAATATAACTTCACAACATATCAAATCAAACATAAAAAGGGTGATGATTTCCATAGTGGTAACTAGCTAATATGTTCATGTCATAAACTCATAAAAAAATTTCATTCATATATATCAATCACATATGCACATTCAGTCTAGATTAGTACAACACAATATTAGAAATAGGTCGGCTCTTACCTGAATGTCATAACCCTAACTGTTAGTATGAATCTTGATTCGAAGTGTACAAAAAAATACCACTTTAGTTGCGCATAACAAACAGCCCTAACAATAGAAATGACTGATAATTTCTTCAGATCTGTAATTAGATGATCAAGACAAATGCTGCAAAAATATAGATCTATGCATTAGAAGGCATTAAACAGTATAAAAATAAGATTTACTCCATAGATCCAATAGACAAGACAAGATTATATCCAATGAATATTTTTATTAATGGAACCTGGGAGGAAAACATAAGAGGGTGTTCCCTATTCTCCTCAATGGGATGGGTTCTTGTAAGTCCTCAACACTTTAGATTTAGAATTCATCTCTCTTGATGGTGGAGAAAACCCAGAAAAAAATGGAAAAGTATGGCTATTATTGTGGATCAATAGCCAGAACAAGTGTTGAGATCCAGAGTGATCTTTAGGCAACAAAAGGTCACAAATGAATGGGAAAACCCTTCTATTTATAACAAAATATTGAGTTAGTCTAGATATTGGTGCATAGTTAAAATATTATTAACCAAATCTATATCCAACTTTTATGGAATATTTTATTAGATTTTTTTGGGGGAAAAGGAATTTGACTTGAGTCAAATCCCTTTATTTGTAAATAATAAATAAATAAATGATTTATTTATCATTTTAAGGATATGGTTGAGTAATAGTCAAATAAATAATGATTTATTTAATTATTTAAAGGTGAATTAGTCATATTTAACAAGGAATATTATTTAAATAAGATTTGAATAATTATAATAAGATAAATAATGATTTATGTAACTAATTTCCTTGTTTTGGGTTAAATATAACTAGAAATATTAATTAAAATACTGTTTAACTAATTATTTCTTGAGGAAAATCAAACAAATGTATATTTATTTAATATTTCCTTATGGGGTTTCCTGTTTAGACCATAAACAACTTAATAAAGGTGATTTACTAAGTTATTTTCATAGTGAAAGCAATTTTACTTGGAGTAAAATTGGTCTTACATGATGTACTTGGGTCCATCTAATGATAATAGGTTAAATGACCAAAAAATGGTGTAACAGATTTCCCCCCAGCATGCGAGCGTCAGGAGCTAATCGTATGACCAAAGTACGTTGTAGGAACTCAATCACTAGACATCGAAGGGGAAGTCAAAGAGAGAGAAGTATAATGTAGACCAAAGTGCTGAAAGAACTAGACCTTGAGGAGGTGACTTGCCGGTGCGACAAGTATTTTTGATGCGTGAGTACCTGCTATAGGCGGCAGGGGAGGCATACCTATGCGAGCTGAGGCAATAGTACAAACAATAAGGCGTCTGGAAAACCACGAAATTTAATAATAAAGCATATTCTAGCATAAACATGAGCCATATGAATGACATAACAATGAATCCCACATGAATTTTGTGCCTGGGATAACAGCTAGGACATGTACAATGATGTCTGAGTACATGAGGTATAAATGCAACCCAGATGACCTTGAAACCAGGAAAGGGCTCTAAAAATATGACTAATACATGCAAATGAAAAGGCATTGCAGGTGGATGAGGCCGATATCATCAAATATATGGAGCTACATTGAAGGCTGTAATGAAGAGTTCATCTGAGTGTGTGGGGGGCTACCTGTAGGGCCACCCCCTCATGAGGGATGTAACATCTCACACACGCCCAGGAATCATCGATGTCAGCTACTGCATCACTGAACCATAAAGTATATGGATCTCGATCATGCTGAAAGGATTTGGAGCTGAGAACCAATCAAGTCAAAGGGAAATAAGGAGTCCCTTTGCCTAATCCAAGGCACCAAACAAGAGTGGAAGCTGGAACCAAGGTATACCACCCTCTAGACCTAACTTCTAGAATGAATGAGCTGATGTCAAGAGAAGGAGGTCTGCCATAGGTGAGGCAATAAGGTATCCTTAACTAAGGCATGAGAGAAAATAGTAGAGCGACTGATAGACTGACACTAATGATGATGATGAAATGGGGGGGGGGGGGGGGGTGAGTAGCGAACATATGACTTCCCTTGTTAGATCATAAATGGCATGGATGACCTAGCAGCGATGGACACAATATTATGAGGGATAGTGGGACTGAAGGCCATAATGTGCGATACGATGGAGGGACCAATAAATGAAGGATGGAGGACTATGGCGGGATGCGAAGGGACTCTTGATAAACTCCATGAAAGCAATGATGACTCAACTCGGATGCTCTAAGTAACGGTGACTCGATGGTGCTGCCACACAGAAAAAAGGGTCCAATGGGGACCGTAATAGCATGAGTACAAGATGGTAACTCACAACGAAATTCAACACGAGCGTGCACAAGTATGGAGGCAATAGGGTGCCTTCGGTACGAGTGTTGCAAGTGAAGAAATTCAATTCTGAGGAAGGGTGAAGTGGCATTTCTTGGACAAAATGTGTCCTGGTGAAGTATCAAATCACAAAAATTTAAAAGATACCCATTTGAGGGCTTGGTGGGATCCTTCCAATGGTATAGACAGTTCGTCAAACTGAGCTACGGTATTGGTCATAGTATGCGAAAGAAAAATCAGGGGTTTTATTTTAATAAGGCATTTTCCTTCCAAATTCACTCATCTGCCGGTGGAGCTGTGGTGATGAACCAACCATTGGAATTTGATATATATCAGTTGGAGGTAAGATGTATAATTTTACTCTTTTATGTCATTAGGTTGAAAGTTCATTTTAGGTACCCAGAGCTCATGAGCAGGCCAGATTGCATTTTTTTTGGGGTTTTTTCTGCGTCCTGGGTATCCGGTACTGGGCAGAAAACTATGACCTGTCCCAGGAAATGACCTAGAAAATGTGACCTATCAAAGAAAGGGGTTTTTAGTGTTGATTTTGGCTAAGATCTGGGATTTTTATGGTTTAGGGGCATAGATGCCCCCAAGCATGTTGTGGAAATGCCAAAATGTATTTAGAAAAAGGGAAATCTAAACACATTTTAATCATGTAGTGCGCCATTTGTTTTCGGTATGGTTATGCAGTTTGAGAAAGGAAATAGATGATTACTAATCTCTTTTGGTACTACATATATGAATCAAATGGACTTTAAGTTTCCGGGTTGGCATACATGTTTTTACTATCCCAAAGAGAGGATTTTGAGATAATGAACTAATGTTCTCCCAGAAAACCTATAGGGTGGTCAACCACAATGTCTATGAGACCGGGTTGCTGATGAAATATGAAGGAATGATGAGGGGTATCATCCCTAGAGTGATCTGAAGTGATATGGGACTCTAGAGGTTCTTCTAAATGTGGAAGAATAATGGGACTAGAATAGACACGACTAGATTCGCTAGGAGAGTGGTGGAGAATGGCTTCTCCTAGTCGCTTAAATATGGGTTCCCCCTTACCCAAAAATTGGGTGTCAATGTAATGGCCACAAGGTGCGTGTGGTTCAAATGCATGAGTTCGATGTAAGGGGGAAAAGATAAAGTTGGGAGTGGTGGCTACTTCCATAATGTTGTCATCATAATAGAAGATGGGGTGACTGATGGAAGAAATACCACCTGACACGGCGAAACAACCTTACTCCTCATCATGAGAGGAGAGGTTCGTATGTGCATCGTCATAAGGGGTAGCGGGAGAGTGAGTAGACAAAGGATCCACCGATGTTGCGACTAAGGAGGGGGTTGAAGGGAGTTCAGGCGAAAAATAAAGGGAGGTCTCATCTTGGAATTCTGACCAAGGCCCTGTTATCTCAACATCATAAGGGGAAAATTTAATGGGAGCATCTGTGTCCTCGAGTATTGCTAAATCAAGATGGGAAAATAAGGGGGCGGGTGACTCATGGCGCTCAGCCTCGAATTGGCATAAGGCTTCTAAAGAGGAATGATACTCTTTGAGGTGAGGACACAGGTGAGTGTAATGGCCATGGAAATCACATAAATAATAAGGGTGATTTGTGCACAATGGTTTGAGTTTCGAGATTGAATCAGGTATAGTGACATATACCTCTGGGATATCAGATTCCAGAAACGACTCATTGACCATGGACTTGAGGTGAGGCAATTCTGGGCAAGTATGGGTGGCATGGCCGACAACATCACACAAAGCACACTGTATGGTATGCTTTGGAGGCCGAGAGGGGGCAGGGTTTGTTGGGGTAGCCTTACCCTTTGATGCCCCTATGCGAGCTTTTCCCTTCTTACCCAAAATGGTCGCAACGGGAGGTGGTTTCTATTGAGGTGAATGAGGCACTGTTGTAGCGGGAGAAGTCATAGGGACTGGCTGAACTGAGGTCAAAGCGAGATAAGGTTTAGGTTGATCAGGCGGGGTGGTGGCTGGAGGATTGAGGTACCAGACGGGAATCCCAAGGGTCAGGTTTGGAAGAGAGAGGGTGGCCATAACAGGTACTGTGTACACTCCTGGTGGGGGAGCTAGGAACGGTATTGGGCTAGAGGGGAAATGACTAGGCGGGATGGCACCAAGATGGTTGAGGCAGGAAGGAACCATCCCAGGAGGGTAAAGGGGGTCATGAGTACCAAATGAAGGTGAAGGTCCAGGAGAAGAAGGTTCAGAAGGATGATCAGAGGACATCATGAAAATCTAGTAATCGGGGGAACCAGATGAGAGAGATTGAGAGGCCACCTATCCTTCAGGTGGTTGGGTATCCACAAATCCCTATTGAGGGAAAGGATTAGTAAGCACAGCTGGCTGAATAGGTGTAGGACCGGGAGGAATGGAAGGGATAGGTTATTGTCCTCGTAATGTTGCTTGAGATTCCCATAGCTTTCACATTTGTGATAGAAGAGGAAAATCATGCATAGAATGACCATAAACACCACAACAAGAATAGGGCTTGTTGGTACGAAGAGGCCTATCCTACTTGGGCTGAGTAGTGTTAGGAGCATTACCTTGATTAGGTCCAAGATTACCAGAGGCAGCTTGATTTTTATTGCCTTTCCTCTTCCTTTTTGAGGTAGGAGGATTATTCGTGCCCTGTTGTGCATACACCTACCCTGAAGGGGGTGGTGGTTGTTTTTGCAGGGGTTGAGAAGGCAAGGGAGGAGGAGGTGCTAATCCTACAGGAGCTGGAGCACTAGACTGTGGATATGGATAATAAGGAGGTTGGGTAGAAGTGTGGTAAATAGGAGGTTTGGAAAAAGGAGGACACATGCTGTATCCTAGATACATGCTACCGGGAGGGGGAAAAGTGCCGGAGGAGCTGGCCCCTCCCTGAGAAAAACCATAGCCCATGGGAGGTTGAGCATACGGATTAAATAGAGCTCCAATGATACCGTTGGCCACGTAATATTACCCCGGTGCATTGGCACCACTAGGTTTGGGAAGATCAGGTAGGACGATATAAACATAACCTGACTAAGCATAAATCAGGTCATATTTTAGTGCAATTTGGAGAGTGGCTTCTTTGGTTTGAGGAAATTGCGATGCGACGTCTTTCCCGATAGGCAGAAAGAGAGTCCTCAAGAATGATTCCATGTAGACACGGTCCTCGAAGGGAGGGGCTCAACATAGGCTCCTTCTTCTCTGCCATTCCTAAACATGTTCAGATAGGTGGGTTGCAGATGATTGTTAGGAAGAGTTCAAGAGCTCGGTACCAGTGTCGTAACGAAGGGGAAGCTGGAAGTAAGACAAAAAATCCTGGGATGGAGTCACAAAGGTGGTATGAGAGGAAGGGACCTGATCAACATACCACTTAGAAGCTTTTCCTGTAAGCATTCGTTGGAACAACCGAAGAGGAACAGAGTCATTGGTAATGGAATTAGATGAACACCACATGTGAAAAGATTGAATATGATTGGAAGGATCTTCTCCAACTAGACCTTCAAAATTTGGGATGTCTGAAGGGAGCTTTGTTGGCATAGCGGGCCACTTAGCATCATGGTGTATGGGGTCATTTATCAATTGGTCAAAGTCGGGGAGGATGAGGCCTACCATGTAGGGGAGCAGGGGTGTAGCCAGGATAGTGTCCATGGTGGTCCCACTAGTGGTATTTCTGATGGTAAGGTCAAGGTTACCACTAGCATTAGGTCCTGTACCAGACATAGTGAAGGTGTCAGGGGGGGAACTGAAGGTGGAATGAGAAAGATAACCTGATGGACCAGAAGAAGAGTCGATGTGCGGTCTCGGTAGAGGACTAACTCAAACTCTATGTGTAGGAGTAAGTCTTTGAACCAGAAACTGAGGATGAAGGCCAAGAAGTCTCTGAGATAAATGCCTTGATGGTGCAATGGTGATGACAAAAACATGACACAAGGGAAAAAGAGACCAACAAGGGTAGGGAGGTGTAGGATCAAGTGATTAAAATGTCAGAACAAGGGCAAAGAGGTATAGGATCAAATGATTTCAATGTTTTAGAGTTTGTGCTTGGCGGTGTTAACCAAGCCCTTTTTCACTTAGGGTGTGTGTGTAAAAGTTTGTAAATTTTAATTTTTAAACCCATACGTTTGTAGAGAAAAATAAAAAGTGTGTTGTATAGTTGTAAATAAACCTGCAAATGTCAGTATATAGGCCTGCAAAACAGAAAATAAACATATGATAATGCACTAATCTAAACCCAAGGAGGCGGGTCTCTCAACAACTAGTCTATAGGTGAGAAAAAAACTAATCTAAACACACTAAAAAATGCTAATATATTTAGGGTCAAGAGGGATAGAGATCTAAAAGACAAAATCTTCTAGAAAGTGGTGCAGAAAACAACAACAAATTAGAGGAAAATTGTTGTAAAAAGAGGTGGCGAAAGGCTATCTCCAGGAGGGAAGAAGAGTGCACCCTAAAGGAAAAACCAAACAAAGCTAGATGGGAATATTTGGATGGATAAAAAGCCGATCTGAAGTGGATCTAAAGATGAGGTATCAGATCTGAAAAAATGGCTGAAGACTCTGAAATTTCAGACAACCTGCAACAACAAACACTCTGCCACAAAGAGTGGAGTGTACTAAAGCCCTCGAGGGCTAGGTTCCCACTTAGTAGAGTGAAACAGAACAAGTACAGGTCCAAAACAGGAGGAGATGAAGGTCAGACAACCCTGAACAGAGGCTCAGCAAAACCCGGAAAACTTTCAGAAAAAATCCCTGTAGAAAGTCCAGGTCACAGTTTTTGGCTTGTTTTCAGTAGAGGTCACACTTTTTTGGCTATAAAGTGCGCCTTGGAGGTCCAGGTCGCAGGTTTTGGGCACAAAAGTGCGACCTGCACTTCCGGCACTCCCGGTAGCAAGTTTTAGAAAAATTTGTCGTCTCAGCTGCGGCTGATGTCTGTCAGCTACGCAATGGGTCCGAAAACACGTGGAAGTTAGAATTTTTATCGTTTTAGGGTTCTATGGGTTAAAAATAACATTAATGATGAGAAAAACAAGGGTCTAAAGATAAATCCTAGGGTTTGAAGCAATTGTATATGCAAGGATTAGAAAAATGACAGCGGTCGTAATTGTAAACTCGTGTGGAGTCGCCAGTTGTTAGTATGAATCTTGATTTGAAGTGTACGAAAAAAATACCACTTTAGTTGCGCATAACAAACAACCCTAACAACATAAATGACTGGTAATATCTTCAGATCTATAATTACATGATCAATAAAAATGGTGCAAAAATCTAGATCTATGCATTATAAGACATTAAACTGTAGAAAAATAAGATTTACTCCATAGATCAAATAGAAAAGACAACAATATATCCAATGAATATTTTTATTAATGGAACCTGGGAGGAAAACACAAGAGGGTGTTCCCTATTCTCCTTAATGGGATGGGTTCTTGTAAGTCCTAAGCACTTCAGATTTAGAATTCCTCTATCTTGATGGTGTAGTAAACCCAGAAAAAAATGGAAAGTATGGCTATGATTGTGGATCAATAGCCAGCCCAAGTGTTGAGATCCAGAGTGATCTTTAGGCAAAAAAGGTGACAAATGAATGGGAAAACCCTTCTATTTATAACAAAATATTGAGTTAGTCTAGAGATTGGTGCATAGTTAGAATATTATTAACCAAATCTAGATCCAACTTTTATGGAGTATTTTATTATATTTGTTGGAGGGAAAAGGAATTTGACTTGAGTCAAATTCCTTTATTTGTAAATAATAAATAAATAAATGATTTTTTTATCATTTTGAGGATGTGATTAAGTAATAATAAATAAATAAATGATATATATATATATATCATTTTAAGGATATGTTTGAGTAATAATCAAATAAATAATGATTTATTTAATTATTTAAGGGTGAATTAGTCATATTTAACAAGGAATATTATTTAAATAAGATTTGAATAATTGTAATAAGATAAATAACGATTTATGTAATTAATTTATTTTTTCTGGGTTATATATAACTAGAAATATTAATTAAATTATTGTTAAACTAATTATTTCTTGAGGAAAATCAAACAATTGTATATTTATTTAATATTTCCTTATGGGGTTTCTTGTGTAGACCATAAAAAACTTAATAAAGGTGATTTACTAAGTTATTTTCATAGTGAAAGAAATTTTACTTGGGGTAAACTTGGTCTTACATGGTGTACTTGGGTCCATCTAATGATAATAGGTTAGATGACCAAGAAATGGTGTAACACTAACCATCTGCATAGGCCAATCTAAATTAGCATGATGCATATAACATCAATATCTTAGATGCAGTGACCATAACAATCATGCATAACCACAATGTATATAACAAAATATTAATATCCTTCATAACTAATTGATGCATGTACATGTGATCACACTAATTAACTAACATATATCATACTTGTAACTGCAAAAATCATAGACTAATAGACATGTACATAACCCTAACACATATAAAAATCCATTAACTAAGAGACCTGCATACCCAATATCCAGTTTTGCAACCTCGCTTTAATAATATACTTCTCCTGCTCTATCTCATCCAACATATCAACATCATAACATAATAACAACATCATGATGACACAAACTACATAATGACCACCATGATGCATACCTAACCTACGATGCATGCATAACCATAACCATGGAAATGCATGCATAACAACATATAGACATTGTCATGCATAACAAATGCATCTACAACTAAAATGCATTCATGAAAAACATATCCCAACATTAACAACAACAACTTCTACAGGACAACACAACTGTAACAATGACCATCACCATGCATACATAAAAAGAACATATACAACCTAAATGCATGCAATATAAACACATTCCACTCATGTAGTCCAAGTGTTGAACCATGCTATGATACCACTCTATAGTATCATATCATATATCACCAAAAGAGAATGAAAACCATATGCCACCCAAAGAGAACAAAACCCGCTCTATGACCACCCTATAACACCCTCCTCCTAGATTTACCCATGCTAACTAGTCCACTGTGGTAAACATATGAAAAAGAGTTACTATGATATGGTTAAATTTCCCATGTATAGTTAAGGAAGTGGAGCTGACAAAACAAAACCATTTTGACCTTCCTTAAGAGCTATAGACATTTCAGAGATAACCAACCCTTCCATGTGCTTAGCCCTTGAGAAAACTTATCATTTTACTAATTTGAACCCTTAGCCACTCCCATGACAAGCCATTCATGCAAATGAGGCCTTCCAGTTGCTCCCACAGTAAGGCATGCCAACTAATATGGAATTTTTAGGTAGATTTGAGCTAGCGACCCTAGATTCTTAGCCACTTTTTCACGGATAGGTCTAAGGCCACTGCCCATAACTTCGTGAAACTTGTAGAAAATATAAAAAAACAATGTAATAAGGTTACTAATGCAATAATAAGTACATGTATTTGATCTAACCCCTACTATCCATGGCATAAATTTCATCAAATATATAATCTACAAGTCATAACAAAAGATCTGAGCATATGGATCTCATACTTATCTGAGAATTGATAGGGAGGACCAATATCTCCTCCCAATAGGTGTAATGTTATATATTAAGTAATCCATTAATTAAAATTTCACATGCTAACCAAAACATGATGATATCCATACATCAAGACTGTCATAAAACATGCTTATAAACAAAATATAACCAATAGAATAACAATGATAGAACAAAAAATCAATATCACATAATAACAACTACATTTTCCCATAAAATAAAAGAGAAAAAGAGCTCCTATTGACATATTCAAAATGTATCCAGGTTTGGGACTTCCACATACTAGACGATTATAGATTGGGCTAAACCAAATCTTTCTTTTAGCCAATCACCCATGTGCCATATTCCAGGCATGAATATGGGATCCCTTGGAATAAACCAAACAAAACCAAACTGGGGCTTCTAGAGGAAAACCACCTCAACCCTAAACCTTTGATTCCACCTCCTGGTTTGACATTACTAACCATCACCAAATCATTCTCTACCAATGCTTTCCAAGGCTCCACAGCGTTTGTTCCAACTAGAGCTTCCAGGACTACTGACAATTGTTGTTGGGCTTCCAAATAATTTATCCAAACAGGGCTTCCAGGACTAGTAACCAAACTTACCAAAGGCTTCCAGAGTGCCTGTCCAACTAAGTCTTCTAGGACCAATAAGTCAACCAAAAATTTTAGAGAGCTTCCAGAGCATTTTTCCAACCAAGGCTTCTAGGAACTAGTAACTCAACCCACAACCGTAACGAACATGAACACTAATCATAAAAAAAAAAGTGAACCCACAACCCCATGGCTATCTAGGAAATGGAAAGGCTAGGAAAAACCACTATCAATCCAAGAAATCCTCCATGCCAATGAGAGATCGTAACCAAGGAACCACATGCATGTTCCATGCATACCAAAACTAACAAGTATATCATACATGCAACTCATTACTTACAATAAAAATCCATTGTAATTATTGATCCTAATCTATTCTTGTGCTTTCTTACTTTTCCTTTTCCTTCTTTCTCCAAATCCCAAGTATGCCACACTCCTCCAAGGGTGCTCCAAGAAAACAAAAAGTGTCTAAGAGTATGAGAGAGAGAGAGAGAGAATAGAATGATATCAACTCCAAAGATGAACTAAAAAAATTTATAAATGACAAAAGGTAAACTAAAAAATTCCATGAACTGATCCTCAGAAGCCTTTTTATTAATGAGGCCTATTTTTTCTTCATTTTCCATTATTTTCCTTCAATTTCCTCCTTATATGCAACCTATGACTTTTCACCTTCCTTTTCTCCTATTTTCCAATAATTTCATAAATAAATGCAAAATAATGCCTCTTTTCCTTTCCAAACCCTTTGCCATTTCCTTTTCCAATTTCGATAGCCATTAATTAATTACAAGTTATCCTAGCCACTATTTCTTTCCCAAAATTCAGCCATGAATACGTGTTCCATGACTATGGTCTTAATTTTCCTTTATTAACTTTATTACATGAATTTTTAACCCAGGGTTGTTACACCTCCCTTCTGTCTACAGGAACTTGTCAAACATTGTCATTAAGTATTCATGCAATGTTAAATATTTATTATTTCATGCAGCACTTGTGATGTTATTTTTTAACCCTGATCTAAACATTTTCAAGCATAAACCATATCCTACTTTGATCTTGTAGCATTGTTGGTATTTTCTTCAGAAACAGTGCAATATTGGAATAAAAACCAACCTTGACAATTTGGATTACACCATCTTGAGAAGTAGCCCAACCTTGAGCTGAAAAACTGTACAATAATGGAAGGCACCCCAACTTGAGCCAAGAAATTATGCAAAGCTATGCTCCCCCTCAAAAACTTCACAATTCACTAAGGAAAGGAGTTTCCCAAGTCATTTAGCTTGAGAGTTGTGCAACATCATTTTGCAGTGTGGAAAATTATTTTTCCCAAAAAAGCATAGTGGCATCCCTAAAACATAGGAGTTTCCTAATTAATATTTGGTCAATTCCACAACGCTGCTAATTATGAATTTCAAACAAGTGGTGATTTTTCCTTGATTTTTGGCATGTGCATTATAAGTTCTATATTTCCTAGATCTATTTAATATAGCCCCTAGAGCTCATTTTCACACTCAATATTGGAGCTCTATCCTTCCCAAGGAGATCAAGGAACTTTTCGTTGAGTTTGCAACACTTTTTCGGGTAAGTTTTGCTTGTGTCATTTTTTGTCATTTGACTTCCATGAGTGTTCTTCATCCTAATTTATTTTTGTAGTAGCTAGATTTTTAACTTATATTAGCTTGTACAAGTGTTTCTTTGATCTGTCATTCACATTTTTCAAGTGTCTCATTGAGATCTTGCTCCCCCCCCCCCCATCCCTCAAGCAGTTTTCGCTCCTAGGTAATTTTTTGCATGTTTATTTTTCCTCTTGGATGTTGTATTTTAGCATTTAGTGCTTATTGGTATATCTTTCCCTTAGCCATATATGCTCTCCTTCCTACCCCAACGTTCATTTCTGTTACTAATTTCTCCCTTTCCTAGGAATATGTACGCAATCTTGGCTAGGAATTTCCTCTCAAACTACGCATTTTTCATCTCCAAGAGACAAGATTCTAGCTTGGAGTTTGAGACTATGCAGTGTGTAGACACTAGATTTCCCAACTATGCATTACACAGTCACAAGCCTCATCCCTCAGCACTGGCCACTGGGAATGTGCAATGTGCAGTTCCTTCCCTCAGTCTGCCTAGCTGGGATTGGACATTATGCACTATCAAGTCTCTAGTTCCCCTCTTGATTGTTGAGACTGCACACTGTGAAGTTCATGATGTGAGTCTCCCACCTTCATCCCAACAATTGTGTAATTTTTCTCCTCAGTGTCTCAGTTGCTACCTTATTCTTTCTAAATAGATTTTTTTGCTAAAGCTAATTTATGTTTTCCATGAGTGAATTTCATCATAAAATTATTGCAACTTTTTTATTTTATCTCTCTCCATTAGTTGATTATCATCATGGCACCCAAGAGATCTGACTCAAAGGACACCACAAAAAGAAACACCAATGAGATAGTTGAGAATTTTTCTACCTCTTTTCTAGTACTTTTAGACACCCAACTACTCATTGAGAAAGATTCAGATATTACATCGCACACAGTGAAATATGTTTGCACATCAAGCAGTTTCAAAGAAGATCTTGAAGACATGCAGATTTAAATTAATGTCCATAGGTTAGTATTGAACAAGGTTGCATTTAGATATCTAGATTTTCAATGTGCAGATGTTGTCAACTGGATTTTTCGCATATGGATACAAAGACCATGACTCTCAATAGTTCCGGTGGAAAAAGGATTTACTCTCTCATGGAACATGATTTTCATAGTATGTATCACTTGTTGCAACTAGAATCCTACATGGACTCACACTTCTATTCAGTCACCAACTACTTGAGCATAAATTATGTCATAAAATTTTGAGTGAAAGAGCCTTCCAAATCCCGCCAAAGACCCAGCAACACTTAAAAGAACTAACTCCTAAGGAAGGAATTTTATTACTTGATAGTTCTATGTTGCCGCATATATGGCCAACAGAGTACTGAAACCTTCGTTGAAGGTTGGGAATATTTACAGAATCGGGTCATGAATGAAGGAAAACCATTTAACTAGTCAGACTTGTTGGCTTAATAGTTGAGCATCCATGTAACCAATGCCAAGAACCCTCCCAATGGAAAGCAAGCCATATTTTACATGTCTTCATATATGTTTGATGTGATATGTGCTCAGAAATATTTTCCTAGAATGAAGTGGACTTGGACACCCAAAGAACCTACTATGCACATCTACAACAAGATTCTTTCAAAGTGCAATCACAAAGGAATCATAAATAGCTTGACTGATCACTTCCTCATTCCATTGTACAAGTTGGTCTTTGAGGAAGACCCACCTTTCATGTCTTGTGAGGCGATGGAAGCAATGTCAGAAGTGGTCGATTGGTTTTACTCACCGGATGGGCCTTACTTCATAGTGTTCAATAGAAAAAAGGCTCCACATCAGTTACCAAGGTATGCCATAGAAAAACAAGCCATGCAAGAAGCATCCTATCATATTTCCATAGGTTTGTCAGGAGTATTGTAGAGGAAGAAGAAATTACCTTGGCATGTTCTTCCTTTGCAAAACGGGTTGTATAAGATCAAGAATCTAAATGTTGTTGATGCGAAAGGAAAGGAGATAGAGAAGTTTACATTTGGTCACCTCGAATTTAATCCGTACGATCCTAGGATTGTTTTCAAACAACATTGTGAAAATATTAATTTCCAATGGCTGAGTGGGACATTCTCAATACCCAAGGTGGAAAGGATAAATAATTGTTACAGTGCTGGAAAGCCCGGCCAACCAATCAATTTCGCAGGGCCATCATAGGTTACTCCTTATAAATAAGTCACTGTGAAGGAAGAAATAGGAAAAATGTGTAACTGAGTGCACAAAAAAGGCAAGAGAAATGTTATGCATAGTCTGGTGGAAGAACAAAGCTACAAATGGAAAGTCGAGCCAATCATTTTGAAAGCATCCATAACAATGGAAAAGAATATGAAACAAAGGAAGAATGAATACAAACTAAAGAAAAAGGAGTAATAATAATAAAATAGATTAGAGGAAGAAAGATAGAGACAAGAATAAGAACTAGAAAGATAAAGAACAAAAGAAGAAGAAGAAACAAGGAAGAAATCATAAGAATAAGAATAGATCCGTCTTCTAGAAGAAGAGAACAAGTAATAGTAGGAGAAGGAACTTGCTCAATAAATTGAAGATATGTTAGTAATACAGGACATGGAGGCGGAATCATCACTGCTAATCCAAGATGTATATCATGTCGACCATGCAGCAGATCACTACTTAGTATCCCCCTCCTCCGATAGTAGAGAAAGCTCCAAGCTAGGAACAGGAAATTTCTCCGCTTGATGAGGGTCTAGTGATGGACATATATAGCTTGACCTATGATGAGATACAAAACACTATTTTATAGGCAAGAAAGAAACATTTCTCGGACGATATCACATCTTCTGCATTCATTGAAGAAAGGGTGATTGTCAGAAACAACAGGAGGATGTAACAACCCTGGCGAAAATTCCATGTAATAAAAGTTAATAAAGAAAAAATAATAACCATGGTTATGGGATACTTATTCCAAGCTTAATGTTGGAAAAAAAATCTTAGTTTGGGTGTTCATTTTGGTTATTATGGCTAAGGAAAGTGGAAAAACAAATGGCTAGCAATTTGGAAAGGCAAAGTGGCAGTTATTGGCATTTATTTATGAAAATAATGAGAAATTGGAGAAAATGAAGGTGAAAGGTCACAGGTTGCATATGAGGAGGAAAATGAAGGGAAATAATGGAAAATTAAGAAAATAGAAGCCTCATTGATAAAAATGCTTCTGAGGATCAGTTGGTACGTTTTGTTAGTTCAATTTTGGAGCTCTATCTCTATTGTCTCTCTCTCTCATACTCTTGGACACTTCGATTTTTCTTGGAGAATTTTAGCATTCGATCGAGAAAGTAAAAGAATGAAAGATCAAGTACGGAAGATAAGGATCAAGCAGCTACATCATGTTTACTTGTAGGTATCAATTTGCATGTGTGATTTCCTTGCTATATTTGGCATGCATGGTGTTGCATGTGTGTTGTTGGTTCTCTTTCTGTCATTGGAATGGGTTTTTCCAGGTGTGATAATGTTTTTTAGCGTAGCCATGCAATTTTCAAATAGCCATGGTGTGATGGGGTTATCATATTTGGTTGAGCTGGGTTTCTGAATGGATTCGAAGCTGAGTGAGGTGGATCTCTAAATTAAAGAACACATGGCCTAGAAACCCCTGAACCGTACTATGGGTTATGATAAAAACATAGTTTGTGTTGCCTTGATGGGCCTAGGAAACCTTGACCGGTGAATCGCGGGATATATTTTAAGTCATAGAGGTCGGTGCTATCCATCAAGCCTAAGAATCCCAAGATGGGATATATGTTAAATCCTAGAGAGTGGAGTCTTAGTTGTGGCCTAGTGATCCCTAGATAGAACTATGGGAGGTGTGTGTTGGTCATGAATTCATGTAAATTGCACATGTGTTACTCATACTTGTGGTCTATGTGCTTGTTGCATATGCATGGTTTTGATCATGGTTGTAGTGATGTCATCATGTGAAGGTTGATGGGATTGTTATGGAATGTGTCATCATGAGTGTATGAATATTTATGTGTTGTTTATACATGTCAATTTCTTATATATTGTTAGTGTACATTGGTATGGTTTTTTTCATCATGCATGAGGTCATGGTATGTGGTTGTTATGGTCATGCATTGATGAGTAGAATCTAACTAGAATGATGCTTATATATTTATATACCTATGTGTTATATGTTTATATGTTGTTATTATTATGTGTATACATGTATTACATTGATTGGTTGATCATGCATATGAGATATCCTCTCCAAATTATGCTAAGGTACGTTGGTTTATTGTGATTTGGTTTAGCTGACATGAGATGCCTTGTAGGAATAAATTAAGGATGAATATCAATATGGTAGACCACAAAGATTCTGCCTATGAATCAGATGAGAAAAGTGGTGTTGGGAACTCTTCTGAGTTAGCAGACACACTGAGAATTTTGGAGTAAATAAGGAGTTGTAAGGAGGATAATGACAAAATCATATGTGCACAAGAGAAACAGGTAGAGGTTAATGCAGTACTCCTTCAGAGCTTTTCATAATTTCAATGACAGGGGCCACTTTGGATCAGAAATGGAAAGGAGGAAAAAAATAATGGGGCATATGGCAATGGGTCGCCCGATGGTCACAGGTCAGATAGAGATGACATAGTGAGAGATGGCAGGTTATTGGATACTCCATAAAGGAGAGGTGATGGACACATGTACTATTATAGTTTTATTTTTAATAGGAATTAAGTTCATCATCATTATCATCCTTACAAAAAGAGTGATAGATGGTACTTGTGGGATGAGTTTAAGAAATAAAAGCCACCTAATTTTGATATAGATTTGAAGAATCTGGAAGATGTAGGGGCTTGGATACTTGGGATGTAGAAGTTATTTGAGTTGAAAAATTACATAGATAATATGAAGGACATATTAGTTATCTTCAGCCTTAAAGTTAAGGCAGATATCTAGTGGGAATATGTGAAGCCGGGTAGAGACATTGGGATAGAGGACTTGAGTTGGCATGAGTTCAAGAGGATTTTTACTTGTTAGAAAGGTACTACGACGATCAGGATAAATAATTATATTAGCTAAATATGGGATAAATGACAGATGTATATTACATGAATAATTCCTTGGAGCTATTATGTTATGTATTGTATCTTAAATAAGAAAAGGCTAAATTTCAATGATTTTTCACTGACTTGACATTAGAATTTAGAGATCAGATTGAGTATGATGAGCCTCGTTCACTTGAGGAAGTTATTGGGAAACTAAAGCACTGCTACGAGTAGTCAAATCATAAGAATGAATCCTAGCGAGGATGGAAAGGAAAATATAAAGATAAAGGTAAAGTTAAATGGCAACCGAAAATAACAAGGCCTTAGAATACAGAAGAGAAAGAGAATGTTGCACCAAATAAGAAGTTCAATGTAGCTAGACAGGGACACGGGTCACAATAACAGAATAGAGGTGAAAACTGTTGGGGATATTGGGCAAATCATTCCTCATATCTATGCATCATTGGATAATAGGAAGGTAGTTAACCAAGCATCTATCATTGACATGAATGGTAAGCTTTGTGATCAAGTTGTTTCTATTTTGATTGACCCTTGATCTAGTTATAGTTATGTCAACCCTGACCTAGTGGATAACTGTGGTTTGAATAAATAAGTGCATGAAAAATCTATGTTAGTGTAGTTGGATATAGGTAGCAAGAAGCGAGTTCATCATTGGGTAAGAGCTTGTGCATTTTTACTAAATGGTATGCCTACATCCATGCATTTGAATGTATTTCCATTGGATCATACAATATGCTCTTAGGTATGGATTTATGATATATTCATAGGACTAAAGTGATTTGTTATGACAAAGCCATCAAGTGCTTGGATGAAAATGGGGAACAAAGAGTCTTACAGGGTAAGAATAAAGCAACATCGATGAGAATGGTTACAACTATGCAGGCCAAGCATAGTCGCAGAGGAGGAGGCCTCACCAACCTCCTCTTTTTCTCCATCAAATATAGGAGGTTCAATTTTCTTAAACTCTCCCTGTAATTAAATTTCCTACCTTTTAGGTCCCTTATGGTCTGACACATTATTTGTTTCTTCTTCTTAGTTCTCTTGATCTCCTTCTAGTTTTGAAGTATCACCCCTTGGTTCATGTATGTTCTCATGATCTAAGCTTGAAGAAGGGTGTCCATGATTTTGTCTATTTGAAACATATTTCATAATTTTTTCTTGTTCATTCATAAACCACTCATTATCAAGCCTTAATCTAGCCATTTCATTTTTCAGTTCATGGACTGTTTCTAATATCGCAACATTAGAATTCCATGATTCCTCCCATAGTTGCACCCACATATTCGCATTGGCTTTTGAAAATGGTATTGGTCCAACTTCTATTGTTAGTATTATTGATGTAGTTCCAACTCTCCTCATGATGTCTCATTTCTATCACTCTGTTGACACAAATATTTTTTTTATTCTCTTGTAGACCCAGTTAGGCCATAACGTTGAAACTTGGCTCTGATACCACTTGTCACGTCTCCCTTAACACAAACTATAAATTTTACCCTCCAAAAAAAGAAAAAACAATATATATATATATATATATATATATAATACAAAACAATATGGCATAGAAGTTATATTTTTCACCATAAATTTTACATATTAAATCACTCCTTATAATAATTCTTAGTTACGCATCATTCCAATGGTATTAAGTTTATGCATTCATATTCTTGTTGTTTCAACTCAGAAAATTATCTCATAGGCCTCAACCTTAGCGCTACCCCTCTTCATATATGATATAATATATTTCTTGACATAATGTGTAATTCAAGCCACATCTAGATTTAACCACAGTCCAACCAACTCAATTTCTAGAAGCTTCAGGTGATTGACCAACACTGTACACCTAGAATTCAAGGTCTCGGGATCAAGATATGGATCTACGGTCCTCCACTCATGGCAAGGGATCAACGGTGGGGATCGAAGCTTGGATTTTGATGGATAACCACCTGCCTGACCCCTCATCCTGATGTTCATTCAACATTCTTGCTGCGATGGTTTGCTCAGCACTCTAGTATGGTTATCCTATTGTTATAGAGGGAAATTTTGGCTATCCCAGAGAGGTTTTTGTTGGCTTGTGATTCTTTTGAAGGGATAATGAAATATAAAAGTTAAGAAAATGAAAAGCTAGAGAAGGTAAGATGAAGGCCCAACGCTTCAAGCATGGGTCAGTTGGTCCCCACTTCCACTACGCCACATCATTCATCTCTCATCGTGTTTTAATGCCTATGCTAATAATTGGGTGGGATTTGAAGAAATGAACGATAATCTCAGATCAACGGAAACCCGCAGGCACAAACAGCCCATAGGTTATCAATTTTTGTGCCTCCGCAGTTGACACCACCAAAAATCCAATGACCACAGATCTACAACTCATGATAGTTGCGAGGGCAGACCCTTGATGGGTGTGTCGTACTCCAGAGCACCCCCGCAGTGACGTAAGCAACCCGTCATCCATCCACCACATCACTCATTGCCCCACTCATCGCACATCTCCCCTTGCAAGTATTAACTCTTACCTTCTGCCGCCCATATGTAAATCTTGCGATATTTGATCTGCGGGCAAGGCCCCACCTCCATCTGCCACATTTCCTTCCCCACACTTCACACATCACACCTTTTACTATTTACCCTTCGCCGCTCACACATAAATCTTGCGATTTACAATGTGCATACGGCCCCGCCTCCATCTACCACATCACCTTCCCCGCACTTCGCACATCGCACCTTTTACCATTTACCCTTTGCTGCTGACACATAAATCTTTTGATTTACGATGTGCGGGCATCCCCACATCCATCCATGCCCCTTCGAAATCCAGTTCCCAATTTGCAATTCCAAACACAACATGGGATTTTGGGTCGAGCATGCAATTATGGTTTATTCATTTTTCTCAAGAAACTTCCGCTAAAGAGCCAAGCACGCACAACACCACTAGTCGTTGCGCAGCAGGAAGTGGAAAGCTTGAGAGTTAGAGAGTGGGGGATTCCAAATAGTAGATGGAATCATATGATGAAGTCCAAACTACCTAAGTATTCTTAGCCACTTCTCACCACTCCTTTTGAAGGTTCTAAAATTTGGCCTCCATGGCCAACTATTTTGTTTCTTTTTACTGTTAGATAGTGATGTTTTGGTGGTAAAATCCCAATTTTACCCAATTCTGTTTTGATTTTTCTATTGCAATAGTGATTTCTTGATGCATGCTCTGCTAGTTTGCTAGGATATTTTGGTTTTCACCTACGTGGGTTGATCATGATAGAATATTTGATTGCAAACCCTCAAGGAGAACTCTATATGTAGTGATTTCTAGGATGAAAGAAAGGTTCTAGAATTTTAAACAATTTTGCTGTAGTTTTGTATAATTGTGCTCCCTTTGCTCTGAGATACATATTTGGGAGAGTTGTTTAAACTTAATGTGATACAAATATTTTATTTGGATTCTGAATGGAGCAATGAGTAGTATTTATGTGTTTCCTTCTGTTATTAGTAATCTCCTTTTTGTGCGTAATCATCTTTAAAGCTATGCTACTTTGATGGTTCAGGCAGTAATGTAGCTGACGGTGTTCTGCAATTTTATTCATGAATTCATGTCTATATAATGCTTAGGTGTTAACACTCATGTAGTAAGCTTGCTACACTCCCTTAATTTTCACTCCATGAACATTTATTGTTTTCCATATCTCATTCACATCCGCTTCCTCTGAGTTCACGGGGGGACAGATTCTTAATCCTCTTAAGCCTGTCTCTAGTGGGTTCCTACTCTGTTCTTTCTCAATGCCTCTGCATATTTTTAAAGCTTATGCTCATTATTTTATACATGGCCCATCTAAAAGCCATCAGCCTCACAGCCTCCTAAGCCCTCTCACAATTTGGGGAATTCACATGAATCAAGCTCAAATGGTCTTCTCCATTCTTGAACCACCAAAACCATTATTCTCTTGATCCATATTCTCTTGGAGACATTTATACAATTGTCAACATTTAACCTCTAATTTGAAGATGTCATAGGCACTGTTCTTTTGCAACGCAAGGTTATCTCTAGGAGCTACGATATATTTTTGGTACCGTTTTCGGGGACCGAATTAGAAAAACATTTTCATGGGATACAACATTATATTCACCTTTCAATTAGGTGAGCATGAAGGTTTGACAGTTTCATAGCCCTCACCTTGGCGACTCCATTATTATCAAATTTCAAATCAAGTGTAATCCTATCTTACACAAGGTCTCATACTTGATTAGATACTTCTCAGCACATAACTCCTTTTGTATCTGATCCTGAAAAAGTCATATTTAAGAGAATATGGAGGGAGAAGCAACCCATCCAGGCTGATATACCCTCATTTTTTCTAGAATATTCGTCATCTTCATCTCAGAAATCTGACATCTATGGTCCTGAATCCACATCCCGTGTACTTGATTATCCTCCAGAAATCTCTGCTTTTGCCTGTTCAACCATAAAAGACGAAGCCAGATCTGCTGATAGTTCTTTACCTCCTATGCACCCTACTCCAGAGGCTAAAGAAGTCAAATAAGTTAGAACACTCCAAAGCTCATTACAAATAAAAATCCAAACCTTTACTCAGCATATACCCATTGTACCACAGCTAGATCATCCTCATAACTTACCACCATTGACCCTCATGGTTGTACTTGGTTTCCTCCTCAAAAAATATGCTCCATTGGCTTTACCTCAAGTATTGAATGACATGCCTCAATATTATCTACAGCTCTTGCCTCGGTTCACCGAGGAAGATAGTACTTCTACGTAGAAAAATATTGAAAACTTATGTGCCTTTGCTGAGAATGTGAATGTGGAGCACCTAGATGTGGTGTTGAGGCTTTTCATCCAATCCTTGGATTGAGAGGCTCGAAATTTGTTCTAATATCTTGTTGATAACACAGTCACCACTTTGTAAGAAATGGAGAATTTCTTCACACTAAAATGGGGAGAAAATAGGGACCATGGATATGTCTTCACAGAGTTCAATGCTCTTAAAAAGAGACATAATGAAGATGTAACAGAATTCATAAAGAGGTTCAATAATCTCTATAATAATCTCCCTGTTGAAATAAATCCTCCCCATGCAGCTACTAAGGTGGTTTTCACAGGAGCTTTCGAACTGGAGTTTGGGTTCACCCTAAGAGAAATAAAATCCACATCTCTAGATTAGATCCAGACTGATGCATTGGAGATAGAAGCAAAATTTTCTTCTATTGGTAAATTCAAAGGGAATACAGAGCATGAAGCCAAAAGAAAGACCATGGAGGAGGCTTCTACTTCTAATCAATAGAGGGGATCACAGGAGTATGGAATTGAAGAAATGAATAAGATGATCAAGAACCTATCAAATAAGTTGGTGAAGCTTGAATTGGAGGCCAAGAATTCCCCTCCTCGTCCTAACCAAATGATTCCAAACGGTGGGTTTAATCCCTAATACTGGAAGCCCCCTCTACAGTTGTTGCAGTGGGAAAGGAAGGAGTAGCAATATCACATCCATCCTCCTCTATACCTAGAAGGGGAAATGGAAGGACATGCCAAAGAAGTCATAGACAACCAAGAAGATCAATTCCTCGCTTACTTAGAGGATGAAGAAGGTGAACTCACCTTGCAAGAAGAGCAATAAGAGAAAGAAGTCCCCCCAGAGGATAGAGATATTGAAAATTACTACAGGAAATTTGTGGATTTCATGCAAGCTCAGCTCCACAAGAATTATGACCCCAGGTCCTCCAGGAATAGAACTCGAGTGAAAGAACAAAATGAAGAGCCAATATCAAGATAACAGACCCCTTCTAGTTCTACTGGTTAGTAAGGGGGAAAATATTTTAGAAGAGTCTACCCATCATAAAGCCACTGCGTCCACCACTTCCACAAGGCAAGGTTGTGATCCTCCCAAAAATGAGAAGTCCTCATCTGTAGCCTTGAACCTGCCTAGCCACCCTAAAGAGAAGTCCAAATAAAACGTTGCAGAAAAATATCCTATGGCCTTTAACCTCCAGAAAGAATTAGAGAACGTCAAGATCCTGGTTCCCCTGATCGAACTGCTAAAACAACCTTCATACAAAGCTCAAGTGTTCCAATTTATACTACCCCATGGCGTAGGCCGTCACCCTAAAAACCTCAATCTCTAAGAAGAAAGACCCGTGGTAATTTTCATACCTCATGTAGAAGAGCTGGACTTAGGCACTCCCCCATTCTATGTGACTCTAGTTATACATGACCTGTTATTGCACAACTGCATGCTAGATTTTAGGGCTTCACATGATCTGTTGCCATTGTCTGCCATGGAGCAGTTGGGGTTGTAGATCACCAAGCCTTATAAAGATCTATATTCTTTTAATTCCGAGAGGGTAAAATTCTTGCGCATGATAAAAGATCTGGTAGTAAACTTAGCCCAAATTCCAGCAGAAAGTGTGGTAATGGACATTGTTCTAGCTGATATTCCAGCTCAGATTGGAATGTTGTTGTCGAGATCCTAGGGATCTTAGATTGAAGGATCCATAAAATTGGACCTCACTTATGCCACTGTTCTAGTATTCAATGGGTAGGAAAGAATATTATACCGTGAATCCATATTTGTGAAGATGGTCACGAAAGCTGATTATTCCACGAATTATCTGGTATGTGGTAAGAAGTGAAAATTCTCTTGTCTTATGCTCGAGGAGGATCAGACTTTCCTGCAAGAAATGGAGATTTTTCCTCTACTACAAAAGAATCCTATGAGCAGACAAGAAAATAAGATATGGACCTTGCAGTTTGATGGAGCTTACTCACGAGAAGGAAACGAGGCTGGGGTACTCTTGATATCACCAGAAGGATGCTTAGTTCCCCTCTCCTTTAAGCTGGAATTTGAAGGCACAAATAATGTGGCTGAAAATGAAGCCCTACTATTGGGGTTACAGAAAACACAAAACATGAACATACAAAACCTCAAGGTGTTTGGAGATTCAGATCTTGTAGTGAGACAAGTTAGGAGCCAATGCCAAACTAAACGCCCGCGGCCCAGAGCTTACAAAAATGAGGTATGGCATTTAGTTGAGAACTTATTTTTTGCTTTTAACATTCAGTTCATGCTGAGAGATAAGAACAGAATGGTAGACTCACTAGCTGTGGTTGCTAGAAATTTCCACCCTCCGTAGAATCCTTTTCTCAAATATGAGGTTGAGGTGCAATACCGCCCCTCCATTTCGGACAACGTAAAGAATTGGCAAGTCTTTGAAGATGAAGAGAAGGTCCAATTTTTTATGGAAATAGCAGGTGAGTTCTCGAATATGGTGATCGACTCGGTCACTGAGGATGATAGTGAAGAGCCAAAAACCATATGGGAAGAGACACTAGCTGGACACTGTGTTCTACAATTAAAGGGAAATTTCATCCCCAGGGGGCTCATACATTGTGTTTGACAAGAATGATATCCCAGTAAACCCCATCAAAAAGACCCTCGACGAGCCTGTTAGGGATGTGAATATTGGGACAGAAGAATATTCGAAGGTGGTGAAGCTATCAAAAGGGGTACCTGAAGAATACAAAAATCAGTACCTCAGACTATTTCAATCATATAAAGACGCCTTTTCCTGGTCATACCAACATATGAATAATTTTTACATGGACATTATACAACACAAAATACCTGTGAAAGAAGATGCTAAGCCTCATAAGCAGAAGCTAAGACATATCAACCCTCTTCTTCTCCCAGCTATCGAGAAGGAAATAAAGAATTTGGTGTAGGCCGAGATCATTGTCCATCTAAGATACTCCAAATGAGTGGCGAAATTGGTGCCTGTAAGAAAGAAGAATGGTGAAATTAAGATTTTTGTGGATTTTTGTTATCGGAACAGAGCCTCAATCAAAGATAACTATCCCCTCCCGAATATGGACCACATCTTGCAAAAAGTGGTGGGATCCTCATTCATGTCCATGATGGATGGCTTCTTAGGATATAATCAAGTGGCAGTGCTCTCGGAAGACCAAAAGAAGATGACGTTCACTACACCTTGGGGAACCTTCATGTACGCCAAAATGCCCTTTGGCCTGATAAACGTTGGTGCCACATTCTAGTGTGCGATGGACATTGCTTTCATAGGAGAGAAAGATACGTTTGTGATGATTTACCTGGACGACATCACCGTCTTTTCAAAGAGTGACACTAAGCACATAAAGAACCTTCATTGAAGCTTTCATAAATGCCGCAGGTATGGCCTGTCTCTAAATCACCAAAAATCCATGTTTACCTTGGAGGAATGAAAGTTATTGGGGCACATAGTAATTAATGAGGGAGTGAAGATTGACCTAGAGCAGGTATAGGTGATAAACGGAATTCCCCTGCCAAGAAAGAAAAAGGAAGTAGAGGTGTTCCTCGAAAGAATAAATTTCCTCAGAAGGTTCATTCCCAACTATGTCGAGATTGTCTGAAGCATCACCAGGATGCTCAAGAATAATAGTGAAGTTATATGGACTCCTGAATCTAGGGACTCTTTCAATAGGATGAAATAGGCCTTTGCAGAAGCTCCAGTGCTTGCCGGTCCAGATAATGGGAAGTCATTCATGATTTTCTCTTTTGCCTCTCCTCACACAATAGCTGCAATACTTTTACAGAAAAATATCGAAGGGCATGAACAACCCATTGTGTTTTTCAGCCAAGTCCTGCGAGATGACGAAATGAAATATGATATCCTGGAGAAGCAAGCTTATGCTCTGGTCAAATATCTAAAGTCATTCTGGGTGTATGTGTTACAATCTTCCATAACTGCCTATGTTCCCACAGCAGCGGTGAAGATTATCCTCATGAAGGATGACGGTGAAGGAAAAAGGGGCAAGTGGATAGCCAAGGTTCAGGAGTATGAACTGGAAATAAAGCCTACCAAGCTCATTAAAGGCCAAGGGATGTCAAAAATTTTGTTTGAATCCAAATTTCAAGCTTTGGGGATAATCTGTCTATGACAGGAGGAGAAGCACAAGAGGATACAAGTGCACATCAAGACAGAGAATCTTCCACTCAAAAAACGCATGTGAAGTACCTTCTATCCTCATGATATAAATATATAGTGGAATATATTTTAACCTTGAGATGCCCTCCTAACTATGATAAGGCCAAGTACCGCATCTTGAGGCTGAAGTCTCAAAAGTATATCGTGGCAAATCGGCAACTGTATTGGAAGGAGCCAGTGGGGATCCTACTATTGTGTTTAACAGAGAAGGAAGTTGACCAAGTGATGGAAGAATTCCAAGAAGGGATATGTGGCAGAAATTATAGCTAGCGATCCATTGAATACAAGATCCTGAGGGAAGGTTTCTTTTGGCCTAAACTATTTGGTGATATACGTACTCGTGTTCGGGCCTACGAGAAGTGTCAGACGTTCGCTGAAAAGCAAAGGTATGCACCTCTCCCATTGATCCCAATACATGTTGAAGAACCTTTCAAACAGTTGGTAATTTAATTCATAGGAAAGATTCACCCGACCTCTAGCAATCAACATCGATGGATCGTCACTTCCACAGATTACATGACCAAGTGGGTAGAATTTTTGCTAGCAATAAATTCTACAGATTCAGCGATGATAAATTTCTTGGAGGAGAAAATAATAGCTAGGTTTGGATGCCCAGCTAAAATCATTACAAATAATTCCCAGACTTTCAAGTTAGCTAAATTTTTTAATTTTTGTCAGTGTTACAACATCCTGCTAGGTCACTCCAGTGTGTACTACCCACAGGGGAACAGGCTGGAAGAATCATCTAACAAGACACTCATGAGGATCTTGAACAAGGCCATCAATGAAAATAAAAAGAACTCGGATTCCCAGCTCAAGTTTGCACTATGGGAAAATCGCATCACCACTAAAAGATCCATAGGAAATTCCCCTATGAATTGGTGTATGGTAGAGCTACAGTCTTCCCTATTAAGCTTGCATTACCCGTGGTCTGATTTTTACAAGAAATTGAGGAAGAGCCAAATGACCTTATCCGAAGAACGAATCATTTGATGGAGTTGAATGAAACACGTGAACAGGTAAGCCTTAGACTAGTAGAGTACCAAGAAAAAATGAAAGGCTTATTTGATCAAAGAGATAAAGACATAGAAGAGTTGGGGATTTGGTGTTGCGATGGGATATCTAGTGAGAAAATAAAGGAAAACATGGGAAGTTCGACCCCCTCTAGTTTGGTCCATTGAGGGTGGCAGAGGTCAAAGGCAAAAATTTGTGCTAGCAAATTTGGAAGGAGATACACTCGAGATGCTTGTTAATGGACAGTTTCTCAAGCCTTACTTCCAGCACTATTAGCAGGCTATGATGGCCCATTGTACATATCCTCAGTATATATTTGTCGTTCTTTTTTTCTACATCAATTCTTGTTTTTTTCTTTTTGGTTAAAGATGCTTGAAATTGGTTTTAATGATGATCCCAAGCACATCAAGAAGAAAATAAGCAGGTGGTCTACGATTTCTCGACACACTCAAACGATTGTGTCATCCCCAATGGAGCCAATTTTGGCTTGTGATTTTTTCTAAGGGATAAGGCAATATCAAAGTCAATCAAATGAAGAGCTAGAGTGGGTAAGATGAAGGCCCAACGCTTCAAGCATGAGCCGACCGGTCCTCAATTCTGCGACACCACATCATTCATATCCCATCATGGTTTAACGTTTGTGCTAATCATCGGGCATGATTTGAAGAAATGAGTGATAATATCATATCAGCGGAGATTGATGGGCACAAACAACCCACAGGTTATTAGTGTTGGTGCCTCAGCAGTTGACTCCACCAGAAGTCCGCTAACTACATATCTATGGCTCATGATAGTTGCAGGGGCAGACCCCCGAAGGGTGCGTCATACGCCAGAGCACCCCCACAGTGACAAAAGGAGCCTGTCATCCATCTGCCACGTCACTCATCCCCCCGCTCATCGCACATCGCCCCCGCAAGTCTTAACTCTTACCTTCCACCCCTCGTATGTAAATATTGCGATATGTGATCTATGGGTGGGGCCCCACCTCCATCTGCCATGCCACCTTCCCTGCACTTCACACATCCCACCTTTTATCTTTTACCCTTCACCTCTCACACATAAATCTTGCGATTTACAATGTGCAGGCGTCCCCACCTCCATATTCCATGTCACCTTCCCTGCACTTCGCACATCACACCTTTTACCATTTATCCTTCGCTGCTCACACATAAATCTTGTGATTTGAGATGTGCAGGCGACCCCGCCTCCATCTACCACGTGACCTTCCCAACACTTTGCACATCACACATTTTACCATTTACCTTTCACTGCACACACACATATTTCGATTTGCGATGTGCGGGCGGTCCCACCTCCATCCATGCCACATCACCTACCTCTCCACACTTTGCACTTCGCAGAATTTAACATTAACCTCCGTCTGCTGCCATATAAAACTTGCAACGTGTGATCTGCGAGCACGGTAACACCTCTGTCTGTGCCATGTCACCTTCCCTACCCCCACACTTCTCACATCGCACTTTTTACCTTTTACTCCTCGCTTCTTACACATAAATCCTACGATTTGTGATGTGCGGGTGAAGTTTAGGTCCCACTGCCTTGCCACATCATCAATAGCCCTCATGTGGCCTTTTTTTCTTATTTCAATGTTAATGATACCCGCTCAATCCACCTCCACTTCCGCCATCCCACCTTCAGCTCCGCTCCACGTCAATGCATCTGACAGCTCATAATCATTTCACACCCCCTCCACCTTCCAAAGCTTAATGTCAGGGTCGGGGGGGTCCAAAATGGTTGGTTCCTAATACCACCTCTGGTGCTACGTGACAGCTCATAGTGATTTTGCAACCCCCATCAAATAACACAAACCATCCATGCCCCCCTCCAAAATCTGATTCCTGGTTTGCAATTCAAAACACAGCATGGGCTTTTGGGTGGAGTATGTAGTTATGGTTTATTCAGTTTGCTCAGGAAATTTCTACTAAAGAGCCAAGCACGCACATCACAACTAGTTGTTCCGCAGTAGGAAGTGGAAAGAATGAGAGTTATAGGGTGGGGGATTCCAAATAGTAGATAGAATCATATGATGAAGGCCAGACCGCCTACTTGTTCTCAGCCACTTCTCGCCACTCCTTTTGAAGATTATGGAATTTGGCCTCCATGGCCAACTATTTTGTTTCCTTTTACTATTAGATAGTGATGTTTTGCTAGTAAAATCCCAATTTTACCCAATTATGTTTTGATTTTTCTGTTGCAGTAGTGATTTCTTGATGCACGCTCTACTAGTTTGTTAGGATATTTTGGTTTTTACCTATGTTTTTTTATCATGAGAGAATATTCGATTGTAAACCCTCAAGAAGAACTATATATGTAGTGAGTTCTAATATGAAAGAAAGGTTTAGGGATTTATAAGATTTTTGTTGTAGTTTTGTATGATTGTGCTCCCTGTGCTCTGAGAAACATATTTGGGAGAGTTGTTTAAACTTAATATGATATAGAGTTTTTATTTGTATTCCAGATGGAGAAATGAGTAGTATGTATTTTTTTCCTTCTGTTATCAATAGTCTCGTTTCTATGTGTAATTATCTTTCATGCTATGCTGCTTTGATGGTTCGTGTAATGTAGCTATCGGTGGTCTGCAATTTTATTCATGAATTCGTGTCTACATAATGCTCAGGTGTTAACGCTCATGTATTAAGCTTGCTGCACTTCGTTAATTTTCACTCCATGAACCTCTGTTGTTTTCCATATCTCATTCACATCTGTTTCCTCTGAGTTCATGGGGGGATAGATTCTTAATCCTCTTAAGCTTGTCTCTAGTGGGTTCCTTCTCCATTATTTCTCAATGCCTCTGCATATTTTCAAATCATCTGCTCATTTTTTTATATTTGGCCCATCTAAAATCCATCAGCCTCATAGCCTCATGAGCCCTCTCACATTTTTGGGAATTCACATGAATCGGGCTCAAATGGTCTTCTCCATTCTTGAACCACCAAAACCATTATTCTCTTGATCCATACTATGTCAAAGCCATTTATACAATTTTCCACATTTAACATCTGATTTGAAAATGTCCTAAGCACTGGTCTTTTGCAACTCAAGGATGTCTATAGGAGATACAACATCCAATCAATGACACAATTAATTCACCCATTCCAATCCCGTCATCACATATTCAAGTTATTTTTACAAATAAAAAGGGTTTTCTACCATTCCAATTTGTGCTTCATTATTACGTTATGTTTCATGTAACCCCAAAGCCTAATGGTGTATGGATTTTGCGACATGGCTCTGCATTTCCTCTACACCCAAGTTGATAGAGATTTTTTTACCAAGATACATGATTACAGAGGTAATCTCATTCCTTCCTCTGAAGGAGAGGTATATTTCGTTATTTTTCTTGACTGCTCAATTTAAAATAATGTCTTGGTTACAGTTAGGCTTATAATTCATTCAAAAATGTTTCTTCTCCTTTCAAGTTTGTTTCGAGAATTATCCCATTGTTCTATCATTTTCTTTGTCACATTTTCTGCTTTTTATTTTTATTAACTCTCTATTAAACATGTCCTTGCAAGTAGCTTATTTTTTTAATTACTCTAGTTCCATGTTTCCTGGGTTCGGTATCTACTAAGAGCTTCTCTCCATCTCTAGGTATGGCCATTCTTTCTTTGTTGACAGGAGGCTTTTCTCCCTCGGGAATCTCTGTGTAGCAATCAGGGTTTACAATTTATGCAAATTTCATGATTTTTCCAGAAAGGGAACTAGGGCCGACTAACTAGCGGTTCTTCTTTTAGGAAAGTTGATTTTTATTATGTTAAAGTAAATTGCTATATACCTATTGCACAAACCGTCTCTTTTTTGTAAAACGTTTTGGCCTTCAGTCATTTCATTCATTTTTATTTATCTATATTTAACTATTTTCTTAAATACTTATGGGAGTAACTATGCTTATCGTGATTTGGTTTGTCAAATGGATAATGTGATTCTTCAGGCACTGTTAAAATGTTATGAATTTTCTCCAATTAATCGATTTCTCTATGTTCTTCAAATGTATATATATACTTTTTTGTTATGGTAACATGAATACATGAATATATTTATTCAGTCAAATATTATCTTCTTCAATGTATTCTGATTTTTTTTTCTTTTCATTTGTGACTCAATGCTTTCTATGTGGGTTTTAATCTTAATTCTTATATAATAAAGATATTTTCCTTGGAGGACAAAGGGACTGTCTCTGACTACCATTATGGCTCAACCATGAGAGTAACCCTGATAGGTAGCCATGAGAGTAACCCTGAGTACCTATCAGTTGTCAAATCTTAGGAATTTTATGTTGAATAGACTTGTAACCCTACTACTTAGTTTACTCCACTGAAACCCAATTCATCATATAACAATTTATACTATTTTTATAGAATTAATACTAACATCAAAATTACTTAGTAAAGAAAAATAACCAATACAACAATAGGATTTGAGACTTATCTGTTTTTATTTTAAAATGTCGCACAATCATATTAAAAGTGATTTCTTTCCTCCCTACCTATGAGATCAGTCTCTACATAAAGTCTTCCCCCAAACTCTCCTCATAGATAGGGTTTCTCTTTGAGACATTACTGGACATGGGGGTTTTCCGCAACTATTTGGTCCTAACCACACTTAATTGTAATTAATTACCTTTTAGCACCAACTCCACTTGGCCAACCAACATAGATATCGATCTTATTTTCATGTAGTTCCTCCTCCTCGGTCACCTCAGAGACCTAATACATTCCTGGTTTCCTTTTTCCCAAGTTTTTATTTCGCAAGAAGAGGTTATGGGTAGGTAACAACTTACCCCATAAATACCTAACTTCCTAGGCCTATGAGGCTCATTCGCCATTAGAAAAGTTATGAAATGGGAAATATTACCTCAAAACGATAACTCGGGCCAAAAAAACTCAAAAAACATGAAAAAACACCCCAAAAACGAAAAGTGTGTATTCGAGAACGCATTTTTTTTTTTAGTCAAATTTCAACATTTTTTTAAAATTATGCTAAAAACCAATATTTTTCTTGAAAAAATGATTGAAAAAAATACCCTCAACACAAAAAGTGTTGATGTTGGAATAACCAAAAAAAACCGGGTCACAATTTTGACACTTTTTAACAATGGAATTAAAGATAAAATATTAGGACTTTAAAAAATCTTAAAATTCCAACAATTTTGATATATGATGTTAAAAATGAAAATATCATGTCTCAAAGCCTTATAGTTTCCAACAATTTTCGTCCATCTTGTTAAAAGGTAAAATATCTTGACTCTAAAAAACCCGAAAATTGCAATTGCTTTCAACCATAACATTAAAGATAAAATATAATAGCTTAGAAAAACCTTAATATTTGGACAAGTTTTCAACCATAGTTTTAAAAATAGTTTCCAATAATTTTCGTCCATCTTGTTAAAGGTAAAATAACTTGACTCTAAAAAACCCTAAAATTGTAATTGTTTTCAACCATAACATTAAAGATAAAATATAATAGCTCAGAAAAACCTTAGTATTTGGACAAGTTTTCAACCATAGTTTTAAAAATCTTAATTTTTAATATATTTGAACCATGAAATTATGGACAAATTATATGACTAAAATAATTTTTAGAAATGAACAAGTAAATGAAAGATTTATTATTCCAAGAGTAATTTTAATTTTAAAGGCTAAAATTGTATCTCTTTTCAAATCTTAGCCTAAGACAACTTATTTATATTAATTAATTTGTAATTTAAGTTGATCCTATTAAAAACAATTTATTAAATACAATGTGTAAAAAAAGAAAGGTCCTATCAAGCTTACATAAAATAAATTTTTCTAATTCTATGGATCACTAAGTAAGTACACCATCATCAACAAATTGTTCTCTTACACTTACTACCTCTACATATTTTTTATTTTGACATATATATCCAATCAAATATATTGAGAATAAGAAAACATTGAAAAGATAAAAATAAAAACAAAAACAAAAAAAACACACAAAAAAATAAAAAAGATAATAACAAGTAAATAAAAATATATATTTTAACATAAAAAAATTAAAAAACAAGACAAAAAAAATTAATATAAAAAATATATAAAGAAGAAAAAAAAATAAAATAAATAAAAAGTAAAAAAAAAAAAACATAAAGTAAAACATAAAAATGTAAACTTAATATAAAAGGAAACAATAAAAAAAAATTATAGAAGAATTTGAAATTTTGAAAGAAAAAAAATTAAAATAAAATAAAATAAAATAAAAACATTAAAATAAAACCAAAAAAACATTTAAAAAAATTAAGATATTAAATTAATAGTTAAAAACATTGAGAATAATAATTAGAAACATTATCCTATATGCGGGTGAACTGGAGAGCTATTAATGTGATGGGACTTTATTGCGGCAAAGGGTGGAGACACTTGCCCACCCAAGTCACTACCAGAGGGGGGAACTCAAATTATACTTTCATCGCAACAAACGCATTTACTCCATGTGCTGCTCGAGATCCGACCTTAATTCCCTTACGCGACTCTATATGCTTCTCAATGCTTCGGCCTTCGGCTCTCATCAATGAGAAGTTATTGTAGGGCGATATTCGATGCAATTCCAATCGGGTTTTAGAAATGGAGAGTGGCTCTAGCTATTCAGGCGTTCCTCATCCGATGAACTATATGTGCTCTCTGACTGCTGGGTTCCCCAGTCTACGCACGACGACAGGAAGAAGAAGCCTGTTGAACTACTGCTTAGAACTTGGAGATGGTCTGCACTTCTCTCGTTCTGGCCTTTGTCTGTCTGCTTCTGTTTCTCTGAATTTTCTCTTTAACCAAGCCTCTTTCATTCCTGTTCCTCCGCCACTTATCGTGCCCTCCGCGGAGACTGAGTCCATGCCTCGCTTACATCAACGCATGCATTTCCATAGGGGTAGCACCAAAAGCCAACCCCTACGCATGCCCTCTAGCTCCACCTCCGAGTCGTCTTCTCAATCCAGTGAATATTTCTCTAGCCGTTATCCTAATACCAGAAGTGGGAGGGGTCATTTCCATGAAACCGGCCATCGAATGGGCTCCTCTGCTCCTCCTCTCCCCACCACTCAGACCTCTTCCACGCTCCATACGACACATTTCTTTGAACCGCTCAATTGTTCTTTGAACTGCCCTCGCATCACTGCCTCAATTACAGTTTCTTTCCATGAAGAAGCCCAGGCGGGAGAATAGAGCACTTTTCAGGCGAGGCTGAGTAAAGAGAAAGCTCAGGTTCTGGACCATCAGACGGGGTTGTTGAACAAGTAGGGAAAGAATGCACATGATAGTAGGGTTCGTGAGGGGGGGATGGCGCAAGGCAATCCAGGACCATCCATGCATGAAGTTTCTCCCACCAAGGACCTGTCAAAGAAGGATGAAAATATGGCTGCATACTGGTGCCGCATTATTGAAGAACTGCCTGATGAGTAATTGTTCTTTTCTTGTCTGATTTTCGTGCTTCAAGGCCCATTGTATTGGGCTTATCTTTGCTTATCTAGATATGTCAGACTATAGTTTTTTTTTTTAAAGTTATAATTGATGTAATCTTCAGAGGAATCAACAGCTGTTACCCCTGCGAAGGCAGCGCAATAGTTTGAGAATTGCTCGAGGCTGGTTTCCCCTTGTGAGGGAAGTCGTTTTTTCTGTCATTTTTGTTAAGTATGCCACAGGTCTGGGAAAATACTCGGCTTTGGTCATGATGTAAAATATTTCTTTGTTAATAGATTAAACTAACTTAGAAAAAAAAAAATAGAAACATTACAATGATATTTTTTATTAAATAGGAAAAAAAACTAAAATTAAAAATAATAAAAAATAAAAGACATATTTTAAAATAAACAAATTGAAATCGATTTAAAATAAATTAAAGATAGTAATTAGAAAAATACATTAAAAAATAAATTAAAAAAAAAAGAGATTAAAAAAATTTAAAATATAAAAAATAATAATAATAATAAAAATAAAAAAATTTAAAATTAAGACAAATTTAAAATAAATAAATAAATAATTAATTAATATCCTCGAGGCCAGAAAGCTAGGCCTCGAGGCCGTCTAAGCGGGCAGGGTTGACGGAATCCACCTCTCTGCCCAGTCGGTCTTGCTGGTCTCGCGAAGGCCAATATTTTCTTTTCAGCTTTGATTTTTTTTATTTTTTATTTTTTTTTATTTTTATAATTTTTTTTTATTAATTTTGTTATTTTAATTTTTCTTTTAAATTTTGTTATTAACGATGATATTTTAAATTCTTTTTTATTTTAAATTCTCTTTTTTTTATTTTATTTTTAAATTTAAATTTTAAATTTAAATTATTTTATTTTATTTATTTTAATTTTGATTTTTAAAATTTTATTATTTTATTTTATCAATTTTTTTAATGGTTTTTTTTCTTCTTTTTTTTATCAACATTTTCCAAAATTAGCAATAAATCACTAAAATTTTAAAACAAACCTCTAAACAAAAAGGGTTGATCTTGCATTAGCCATTTTTAAAATTAGCATCAAAATCACTAAATTTTTAAAACAAACATTCATATTTAGTAAATAGAAATATTTAAAGTGTCAAAAATCAACCCTCTAAAAAAAGAGTTGATTATGCATCATCACTTTTCAAAATTGACATGAAAATAATGACATTTAAAAAAAAAGTCATAAGAAAAAATAAAATCCTAAAAAGTAAGTGACTTGTATCAAAGATTTTCAAAATCAACATAAAAATCATGTCAGTTAATTAAAAAAAATCATAAGAAAACTTGAAATATAAAATTTTTGCATCACTATTTTTCAAAATCAATTTTTGTTATTACCTCAAATAAACCAATAATAAATAATCTGCTACAATCAATTTTATTCCTTACTTCCATTATGATTAGGACAAAAAAAATAATTAAACAAAACTAATTATTTTCCACACTAGAATCATATACAAAGTGGAATATAGCAAAATACTTTTATAAAAGTAAATTTTATAATTACTATGCAATGAATTTTTTTTTTTTAATTATTATTATTATTATTATTATTATAAAGTGTGTAAAAATATTACCAATGCGGCTTATTATTCTATATATTTTTAATAATAAAATAATTTTTACAGATAAAAATAATTAAATTAATTTATATAAAAAAATTTAAAAAAAATAAATATTAAAAAAAATGTTAATTACCTTCAAATTTAAAAAAAATATTGATTATTTTTATATTGAGAATTTACTATTTATAAAAAATGTTAATTAGTTTTATATTGAAAATATAATTTAAAAATTAAAAACAATGCTAATTATTTTTATAATAAAAATTTAATTTAAAAATTAAAAACAATTCTAATTATTTCTAAAATTAAAAGAAAAATGTTAATTATTTCTATATTCGGAATTTAATTTAAAAATTAAAAAAAAAATACATCCTCTGAAATTCTGCCTGGCAGCAAGTTTTTCTGAACCTCAATTTTGGGTCAGCTTGAGCAAAATTTATTATTTATATAGGAGTTACCAATTTCAATTTCCATAGCAATTCAAATTTGGTAAGAATTTTTGTTAATATAAAATTTAATATTAAGAAAAAGAAGTTATTTTTATATTTAAAAATAATAAATTGTATATTAACTAATTTGTAAATATGAAAAATAGTAAATTTTAATATAGTAAAAAATAAGAAATTTATAATTATTAAAAATAGTGAATTCCATTTTAAATTAAAATATATAATGGTAAATTTTATTAATAAAATATATAAATTCAGATTTATCCATATACTTAAATTTTTTCAATATCGATTCAAATTCAAATTGAAATTCAAACTTGAGCTAGAATTAAACTTGGTAACTCTGATTATATCCGTGTTTAGATTTCCTGTCTTATAAAGGTTTCTCTAAAATTCTGCCTTGAAAAAAGGTTTCTCTAAAATTGAAGATTTAATATGTGGATTGACAATTGTTTAATAAATTGAAGATTTATTTCCTTATGAGCGGAGATATGCATAACATCGTTCTCTATAAATTGAGGTATATTCAGTCTAAGGCAAACAAGGGCAATTTTATTTGTTAGTGGGAGCAATTTCTACAATATTCATCATAATAATAATAATTGCTTCTGTTTCTTGAAATATAGTGGTGCTCATTTGTTTGCTATCTTTTGGCCATAGAAAGGACTGGAAGAATTGTAATAAAACAAAAGCGTGATTTGACTCATGAAGTTTGAAGTAACTGGCCTAGGCCTCGCCCGCTTATTGTTTATAAATAAGACTACGGCAGATAAATGTTTCTGGATTGAGTGGAGCATAGATTGTTGTTAGTGTGTAAATTCATGAATACTTTGTCTAATAAAAACTATGCAAAGTTTTTATTAGTCCACAATTTCATCAAATGAATTTCATGTTTTTGAGAATTTATACTCCAATTTCTTCTTCATGTTATTTATTTTATTTTCAAAATTTATGAGTAATATCTCAACTTTCTTGAAAAAACATTAAACACAAACACTATAATTCAAAACTTATACGTTGTTCCCACTGAGATCACACAGAACATAATGTCTTTCCTCCCGAGATTAGTATCAACATTGCATATCCCCCAAACTCTCCTCACAAGTAAGGTTTTTCTTTTGTAGATAGTATTGTAAAGAGGAGTAATCTAGCACTAGCTACTATGTGGTCCCAACTAAACTTAGCCGTGAGTAACTCTTTTGTTACACCAATCCACGTGGCCAATCAACATGAAAGTTTGTCCATTATTTCAGAGTTCTTCTCCTGTTCAATAATTGTCTAACTACCTAGACATGCGAGGCTCATTCAACATTAATTTTCCATTGTGATTTGTGATAATGTAAAGAAAATTAATAATTTTCCAATAGGGTCTGCGAAAATATTATAATGTTTTTAACTACAATAATTTAATATTTACAAGTTACCAAGGGATGTTACATCTTCCCCCAGTGTTTCACACTCTCAGAATAGGCTTGCGTATGTTTCCCTCATAAATTTCCGTCCTCCCACCTAGCCTATTCCAGGCTAAAGTTCCTCCACAACACTTTAACTTGGGTGATAACTCGCTTTTGCAGTGTTACCTCTCTTTGATCGGTTGTACATAAGGGTTTGATCAATAACTTGTCATCTAGTTTGACCTCCAATCGCAGCTATAATTTACAGAGTTAGTTTATTATATATATATATATATATATATATATATATATATATATATATATATATATATATAGAGAGAGAGAGAGAGAGAGAGAGAGAGAGAGAGAG
The DNA here is from genome assembly GCA_034641835.2 of Pinus albicaulis. Classification (NCBI taxonomy): domain Eukaryota; kingdom Viridiplantae; phylum Streptophyta; class Pinopsida; order Pinales; family Pinaceae; genus Pinus; species Pinus albicaulis. Next base: position 1,492,304,262 of record CM076584.1, read on the forward strand.
AGAGAGAGAGAGAGAGACTAAATATTTCAAGCACAACCAAACTAGAGCTTCCAAAGCCCAGCCACATGAACCCATAACTAGTGATTCCACCTCACGGCCGAACATCACTAACCATCACTAGATTGGTCTCTACCCAAGTTGTACAAGGCTCTAGAGAATTTTCTTCCATCCAAGACTCTAGGACTAGTATCTCAACCCAGAACTGTCGTCATCCCACCAAGGGCTCCAGAACGCCTGTGCAATTAGACTAGTAACTCAACCCAAGTTATTACATGGCTCCAAAGATTTTGTCCAACCAAGGCTCCCGTAACTAATAACTCAACCCATAGCCAAAGGCACATAAGAACCAATCTAGAAGAAAAGAAAAGAAACCCACAACACCATGGTTATCTATTAAATGACAAGGCTAGGCAAACCATTGTCAATCCAAGAAATCCTCCATGCCAATGATAGATCATGACCAAGAAACCACATGCATGTGTCATGCATGCCAAAACTAGCAAGGAAATCTATCCAGCAAATGGGAAGGCTAGGAAAACCATTGTCAATCCGAGAAATCCTCCATGCCAATGATAAATCATGAACAAGAAACCACATGCATGTGTCATGCATGCCAAAAATAGCAAGGAAATCATACATGAAACTTGGTAGCTGCAAGAAAAATCCATTGTAGCTATTAATCCTGATGTGCTCTTGCACTTTCCTACTTCTCATTTTCCTTCTTCTCCAAATACCAAGTATGCCACACTCCTCCAAGAGTTCTCAATGAAACTCTAAATGGAAAAGAGTATGGGAGAGAATAGAATGAGAGTGCCAAATACTAAATTGACAAAATCTATGAACTGATTCTTAGAAGCCTTTTTATTAACGAGGCCTCTCTTTTCTTCATTTTCCATTATTTTCCTTCATTTTCCTCCTGACATGAAACCTATGATATTTCACCTTCCTTTTCTCCTCTTTTTCATTATTTCATAAATTAAATTCCAATAAATGCCACTTTTCATTTCCAAATCCTTTTCCATTGCCTTTGCAAATTTCCGTAGTTTTTAATCAATCACAATTGATCCCCGTCACTATGTTTTTTCCTAACATTCAGTTTGGAATATGTGTCCCATGATCGAGGTCTTATTTTACCTTTTTTAACCTTATTACACAGATTTTTCACCAAGTTTTTTACAAAACCCTCCCCCTTAGGGCAACACCATCCTCAATGTTCAATGAAACTTGCAACCAATAAGACTGCAGAAAGAAAAAACATACTTCCCATGGAGCTATATAACCTATGTCCTTGTGGTATTTACAATGGCCAACATGTTGAGAATCAAACCAACATGACAACATAATAAGATGACAACCATAATGGCATGACACCCATTTTTCTTATTGAAGCTTTATAACATACCTCATGGCAATATTTACATCCATGTACATATGTACATATATCAAAACATCACACCAAAGCATATATCAAAACATCACATCAAAACATACATCAAATCATATATCAATGACATTCACTCAACAAGTGAATAAAGAATGATACATAACATGCATTTGATCTGCCATCTCCCATGTAGCTTCATTGGGACCAAAGATCTTCCACTACACTTTAACCTGCTCGATTGCTTGATTTTGGAGCATGAACATATTTCTTTGCAAAATGCACTAAGGTTCCAGTTGGAATTCTCCTTCTGGCTCCACCTACAATACAGACCATCAATCACATGATCAATATCCCTAACATACTTCTTAAGCAATGAAACATGGAAAACATCATGAAATTTCATTGTTGGAGGCAGTGCCAATCAATCGGCTACTATTCCAATCTTTTCAAGAATCTTGAAAGGTCCACAAAACCAAGGTGTGAGCTTGGCGCATGATCCAATCCTCAAGGGGCTCTTCCTGGGCTTGATGTGCAAGTACGCATGTTCCCTAACCTGAAAATCCTTAAATAATTTGTTTTGATCTGCATAATTTTTTTCCTATCCTGTGTTTCTTTCAAATTCTTCTTGATTCCCTGCATTTATTCTTCCATTTCTGCCAACATATCCAGTACAATCAGTACCAGATTAACCGGGTCACTCCAACTTATACGAGTATGACATATCTTTCCTTACAATGCCTCAAATAAACTCATCCTCGGTGACTCCTGATCCCCATTGTTGTAAGAAAAATCAACCAATGGAAGGTACTCCTCCCATCTCCTCTATTGATGCATCACATACATCCTTAACATGTCCTCCAATATTGTGTTGACCCTCTTTCTTTGTCCACCTTTTTGTGGATGATAAGTTGTGCTAAAAGCCAAATTTGTACCCAATCCTATAAAAAACTCCTTCCAAAACTTGGAAGTGAACTTAGCATCACTATTTCACACAATATTCTTTGGAACACTATGCAATCTGACCACATCTATAATTAATACCTATGCTACACCACTAGTTGAATACATAGTTTTCACTAGAATGAAGTGCGCTACCATAGTTGTAATATCACGAATAGAAATAGACAGTAATATAAAGCCACATAAACAAGCATTTACAACAAATAGAGAGACATCATACAAATAATTCCAATATGGAGAAATGATGAGAAATTTTATTATATAACTGGGAGATAACAATAAGTATAAAAGTGATCAGAATGATGGCACCTTGGCTTGCACAAGGCAAGATGGAAATACTCTTAGAAAATCTCAATGAATGGCTGCTCTATCAAGGACTGTGTAATCTCCAAATGTTGCTGCTATTGCGAGAGTGCTACTATGGAGTGCTGCTACCGCTGAGATGGAATGGCTCTTCGGGGTTGTTCCCCTACTTCGAAAATTGTGAAACTTTGGAAATGAGCTCTCCTCCAATAACCCAGAAAAGCCCAGAAAGGAATCACAAAATGGCTAACCCCAGAATTTGACCTCCCTTAGGAAATAACGTTCTCCTAGTGAATACATTGGCCCTGAATGATAACTCTATAAATTATGGCCTCCTCCTGTACCAAAATTATGATCAGTGAAGGTTTGGACCCTCCACACTATCCTCGGACTGAAATCCCTAATATCTCCTCACTCCCGAACTACCTCTACCATAAACTACGTAATCCCTCCAGGGGATTGTGCTATTTAAGAAACTGCGTCATCCTGGCTAAAGATGTTGTGGCTTGCTCCTGCAAAATGATGGATAGAACTCCTCACTCGATCAGGCACTCGAAGTCCCCTGGGGCTGAGGTTGGGATCTCAAATAGGAGACACTCGGTGTGCTGAATAGCACTATATACCTAGCTAAACAGCTCGAGTGTGCTCTAGTCTTGACAAACAGAAAAATCATAAGATGCAAGAATCCCCGAGAAAGGTTGCCTTTGTCTCCTTTTATGCGTGTGAACCCCTAAACTCCCTTGGACCCACCTATGTTGCAATGTCCCTCTGTGCCACAATGTCCCTCGCTACGCTGCACTGCCTCTCCCATGTTGCCACTGCGATGCCTAGCCCCACGCTACCACTGTGCTGTCCTAAGTACCCCGTCTCCTGCATTGTCACTTGGCCTCATGGGACCTACATAATTTTTTAATTAATTTTCCCGGTGACTTTAGGAAGGTGATTTTATTCTAATGCTTTATTCATGGATCCCCTCGCACCTTTATTTCTGCCCAACATTAGGATTTTCCGAAATTAATCAAAATTAATATCCCAATTAGATGACTGCTAATTTTGGGATATTATAGTCCTCCCCACCAAAATTTGCTTGTCCTCAAGAAATTCCTGAACAAGCCTCTTCTCTGGCTGACGCTCCCCACTGTCACTGCAAAATGTGCCTGGGTATCAGATCCACCATTGAATATTCCCTGTCCTCTACATCACCCTGATATGAAGGGATCTCTCAATGCTAGGATCCCAAGTCGTCCTATCCAACGTGAAGCTCCTCCTGATCCCCTCACCATCCTACCATGCTAATGAAGTCCCCCACTCCATCAGTGACTCGTTAAAGCCCAATGGAAGATCTACATGATCTCCCCATGCAGTATATGGGTTAGCCTTTGGTAGATAAACCAAATAGCTTTCATTGTGAAGAAGTGAGAGACATATGGAAAAAAGTATATGTTGTCCATTTGCCTCCTCAAAGCATCAGAGATGGTAAATGTTGGGAGCCTCAACCCCAATAAGAAACTCCAATCTCCATGCTATCATCCAAACAATGTGAGCCATCCTTGGTAGCTCATAATCACAAATCCCCTGCTTTTGCAATGTGTAGGGGTTGCATGGCTGTAAATGAGAGATAAAATTGTTCAACTTACATTGTCTCTCTCTCCATTTATGATAAATTTGGAGCTGTTGATCTTATTCTACAATAATATAGTCCTCATGAAGCCAAAAGGTACTTGGAATCTCATGATCCCACTCCTTGGTTCTAGGAATCTCTCTTTCCCAATCCATCCCACATATAGTGAATAGATTGTCATCCCCATATGGGATCCAAAAGAAACATGGACTAAGTGTCACATGAAATACTGGATGGTGAAAATAGTCCCTCAAGTGAGACCAGCATTGTTCTACTTCTTGTTGTCTCAAAACATGATATGATAAGTGGCCAACCAACCACTTGTTTGCTGCCATAAGCTTCTCAAAAGCTTGAAAATAGAAAAGGAATTTAGGTGTTAACTAAATATGATCCAAGCAAAAAAATCCTTGCCCAAAAGTCCTCTAGGAAGTGGTAAATCCCATCACTTCATGTAGTCCCAAAAGGACCATGAGATCCAAAGAGAGGCTTGCTCTCTTTTGGAGCAATGTGCTGCAAATGTATGGCAAGGGAATGATCATACATGGTTAGTTGATCAATAAGCATCAAGACACAATCCTTACCATATATTGTAGGAAACTTGGTGAAGAGGCCCATAGATGAGCCTTCCCATCTCTCCATCAAAAGGGAAAGTGGTTGTAACATCCTTGCAAGGTGGTTGCTTTCCTCCTTATACATCAAACATGCTACATATCTCTTGATATGTTGGTGCACATCTTCTTTGAGATTCTCCCAACAGAATCCCTCCATGATGGTGTGATAAAACTCAATGAAGTCTACATGTCCTGAAGAGAGCCCCTCATATGTTGCATGTAGAATCTCCTCCTTGATCTTGGAGTCTCTATTCAAGTAGATATGATCATGAAAATAAATGAATCCATCAACCACTCTATACCTGCCATTTATCACTTGCCCATCAATAACCTTACGTGTGAAGAGGTTTTTGGAATATTCCGCCAATAGTTGGGACTCCCAATATGGATCTATACTCAATAATGACAGCGCTACTAATCTAGAATGTAGAACACTTGTCATGTTGTTTCCCTCTCCTTTGACATCTCCCATGCCAAATTCATACACCGGGATGTTGCAATCTTGCCTCTACTACTCCTCCTACAACTACTCATGCTCTAGTGAAGGTTGAAGTTTTTAGAGGCTAGCCTTCCATGGGAAGCTATCACCCATCAAAAAATTTCTTAGTTTGGCCAATGTAACCATGAGTGGCCAGCAACCTCTACCATGTGTGGAAGATCCCTCCCTATGGGGAAGTATCTTCTGATTCTCCAAATCCATGGAGTGGTCTCCTTACACCATGATGGTGCCATCCATCCCTTAAACATATTTTCTCATTGCAAGATGTGTGGTGAGATTGGGTAATACTGATATTTAGAGAATGTCTCCCTCCTCCTTGAGCCTACCCAAGACTCTTTGTGCTGCCCAAGGTTCCCACTCCTTTAGGATCTATGAGTGATTCAACCTTTTGTGAGACATATCTCTTCAATAACCAGCACATCCATGCCTCTTGTTGTTGCATGTCATCAGTGATATACATGGCATGGATCCTGGGAATGTGAGATGTTGGGTAGTATCCATACTCACCCAAAATTAACCAGCACAACTATGCTTCTTGTTGTATGGTATCATAGATTTGCAGGAAGGTAGGAGACCTCTTGCTTCTCATCTGGACCCATCCATCCCAATGTCGATGATGAATCATGCCAAGATCAAACTTGGTATCCTCCCATTGTAGAATACCAACATCTTCCATGTGAATAGCTTTGCATTCCATGAAATGTTGAAGTGCATCTCCATTGAGGCCTCTCCATGAGATCCTCTTTTCATCAATGGCCCTCCAAAACCAATAAGGTTCTGGATCTGTTGTAGGTAGAAGTTTCTCTTTGAGCTGTGAGAGACTTATTCAAAAAGAGTCATCTTGAAAGGGAAAAATATTTCCCATCTCAAGATGTCTACCATCTATCATCCTCTTCTCCATTACTTCATGCATGAAGCTGTCATTTGATTTCTCCCATAAGGAATGGGTCCTATTCTTCTCACTACTACTCATTAACAGTGTTGTAGATCTTCAAAGTGATGCATGTGCTGTCTCAAATAAAGGCACAATGATGAACTTATAACCAGCCATTGTACATAGGATCATACTCATCCTACCTTTTGAAGCTCTACATTTCAACTTGAAGGGTTGAATGTAGTTCATCAATGACAAATTAGGATGGTTCTTCATCTCTTCCTTGATTAGATCAAGGGTCCTATGCTCAGTGATATGATGTTGCTCCAAATCAGCATGTTTTTGTAACACTTGGTCATGCAATAGCCCTGATGGCATGTCCCCATAATTTTCAATAAGAGGTACTGAAACAATATCAGATGAAAGTGGTTGCATACCTTGGATCAACTAATGTGTGGGAACCTCTTGCAAGATCACAAGAATTCCTCCAACCGAGACAATGGTGTCTCTAACTACTGGTAAGAGTGATGACTGCTCTTCTATCAATGTACCAGCACTGGTATCTGTCTTCTCCTCATCATGCATCTCATGAGTAATGCATGGGGCTCCAAATGTCAAGAACTCAAGACAAGCTTGCAAAGATGCAAGTGATCCTCCTCTTAATGTAAGTACATATTTAGCTGGTGGTGGTAGAGGCTCCTCCTCATGAGTGATAATGAGGACATCTTCTTTTAGATCTTCATGTACTATCTCCTTGATGATGGGAGATGCCACTATGTGAGATGCCTCTGGTTTCTTTCTACCATACCTCTTCTTTAGTTTTTGAATAAAATCTACATAAACAAATACTTTCATATGGGACAAGTGAATGAACCACCAATCTCTTGCTTCACCATCTAGGTGCAGCGCTGCAAACTCCACGACCTCTCTTTCTGATATAGGATATTTCAAAAATAAGGTAGCCAATTCTTCCCTCTAAGCCCTCAATGTGCTTGTGGAAGATCCATAAAATGTAGGTAAGAAGAACCTGGATCTCTGTGATATTCCTACATTATCCAGCAGCTAATGGGAATATTAATTTTTTATTTTTGCACTTAGTAGATGAATAAATGGGGGTGGAGACCCATATTTAACTTAAATCAGCATAAAAACCCTCTTGGTGTGAAAGGGGATCATTCTAGTAGCTGAATTTCACACCCTCGTGTGTGAACAAGGAATTTTACATGTGGACAAAGTCAAGTTTGACTAAGTCAACAACATGCATGAAGAGGAATGTAATCACCTATGAAATAGCTCAATGTGAACAAGGATCAACTTAGATAGACATATGGAAGCTGGATTAAAAGCACTTAGGTGTGAACAGGAATGAAGCAGGTTGAAGAGGTCAACCTTGACCAAATCAAAAGCGTGATTTTGGAGGAGTGGCCTTCATGGAGACACAACGCAGTTTTGGAGGGAGATTGATCATGTGCATGTGGAAACCATAATGGGTGGGACCCAAGGTGAGGAGCCTCACAAAGCTTATAAGGAATGGGATGGCAGGCATTTGGGGTTAGCTTGATGATTATAGAATTTGGTCTGTATGAATGTTTGGCATTCTCTTGTTGTTTAGCAAAGTTGCAGTGTTGTTTAGCACAAGGAATTCTTGTTTAGGAATTCCTTCTCCTACCTTGAGAGGCCCCTAGGAGGAGTATTGCACCTCATTTTTCCACATTCAGGCTTGAGGCCAAGCATCCTCCTTCAGCCACAACATTATTTCTACAGAGTATAATGCTGTGTTGCAGGGTGTTGCAGTGGAAGGTTCACAACACCATCTTCTGAGCTTATCTTTCTAAAGATGGAGCTTCCCTTTCTTTGCAAGATCTGTAAGGAAGAACTCTGGGCATATTTTACATCTTGTCACTTGGCCAAAGTAGTCTCCACTTTCTACAACGCAATCCTCTGAAGGAACTATGTCATTTTTCTCATTGTGTTAGAAATTATAGCATAAATAATAAAGAATTTACTGAGAGAAATAAACATAAAAGGCCAACAACAAAACATTAACATAAACACAGATGTTTAACCGGGAAAACCCCAAACTCCGAGGAAAAACCCAACCAATGAAATTTCATTAACCATTGGCCACAACCCTGGCTAATCTGGCCAAGTGAGTCTTCACTGCTCACCTCCAGGCCTACATTACAATGAAGTATTCCCAGCCTCTTATAGGCTCCATTACGTGCAATACCATGGGCGAAAACCATGGGTGCACAATACCATGTGCCCCAAAACCACTAATATTTACCCTAGTCAACATTGACTCTACCCCGAGTCATGTTTACCTAACAATTCCCCCGTTAAACTTGACTTGGGGATTATTGACTAAATCCAGCCAAACCTGCTAAGTGAGACAACCCTGCTCACTCTAGCTCTTCCCCCCTCAAATTTTTACCCAGGGTAATTGTAAACTTGACATCCCCCCTATCACCTAGGTCTAACCCAAACTTTACCAGTGATTACCCAGGGGTACGCATGCCATACCAGGTCTTACAGTAGTATGCCCATTTACATGTAAAATTAACTCCATTATATATATATATATATATATGTATATATATATATATATATATATTGTTTCATTTTTGCTATTCTTTGTATGACCATTCTCTACATTCATTCATGATGTCCTCTCTAAAGAGGACATCATAGTTGTATGTCAATCTTCCGAATTCTTTGTTGTGTTAGTACATATCACATCAATTTCCATATAAAAAGAATCCATCTACCGGATTACATGGGTAACCAGCCTCTGTAACCACTAGTCCTCTAAGAGTTCTCTTCAGATACATGGTTCATCAATTTTTAATTAATCCACCTGCACATCTGCTCTCTCATTTTGACAAGGCCTCAATTGCATTTCACCTTTCCATGTGCTCCTTCACCCATCCAGCTTTAGCTTGGACACTGACCTTACTACCATATAGCATGAAATGCCCAAAACTCATCTAGCCAAACCATTGTCTGTTCTTGATGCTCCTCAGACTAGTAAAGGTTCATACTCGAACATCTTCCAGATCATTTCATGTAGCACCAAAGTGTTTGTTTGCAGTGTCTAGGTTCAACCGTTGCAATGGAACAATGACATAGTCAATAGATAAACGACGTCATCCTTTATTTCCCAGTCCAGAGAAGCATTGAGGACCACAAGGTATGTGCCCTGGTGGCTCAATACCACGCCAGCTGAGCACGATAATCAGCCTCTCGTTTTGAATCAAAATCAAACTTTTTCAAGTCCTCCAACAGAAATCAGGCAAGAAAAAAGTGACCCAGATGATTTGTACTGACGCTCAATTAAAAAACCCTTAGATGTATATGTGGGTATCTTGGTAGTGGGAAAATAAACTGCAGTGTTACAAACCAACACATTTGTTAATCCAAGGCTCTGCCACCCTATTCACACAAAAAATTCAATGTGTATCTTCTCTACACAGTCAGCAACCTTCGTCGAGTCAGCCCCCTATGGAGACCTGCGACACTATGTCACTTCACCATCACCTTCCTAGAGTTTCAATATGGTGCATGGATCTTCCAAGTGGTCATGTGTGCTGATTTTCCCAGGCCTGGAATCGCACAGATCGTAGTCGATATCCATACCAATGCCTCACTTTCCTGATCGAACTTCTGCATTTCACTTTTTCTAGAGCTCGATCTGTAAACTTTTTGTTCTCCTCTACTGCCACAGATTCCACGTGATCATGTGCTCGATTCGCAGTGGTCGGCTTCGAGCCATTGGACATATTTCCTCTGTCAGGATGAAGATTGGCACTAGCTCGCTTGATCAATATGTTCCCTTGCACCATATTTTCCTCTGCACCACTCAAATCCTCCTCTTTTGTGCAGTTTCATGTTTGCACAACTTCTGTCTGTGGATCGCTTCTAGCAATATTGCACCAAATTTAAATATTGCATTAACATTCACCACAATTGATTTTTCTTGTGTGGCAGCTCCACACATGCTCTGCCTCTTTTCCAGCAATGCCATGATCTTTTAATTATGTGGCCTCTTCACGCCCATTCATTCCTCTCTAGCAATTTCTATCCACGCTTCATCTTCGATCATAGATCTTACAGATTGGATTCCCTACATACATATCAGATCTGTAAAAAACCTGCAATGATTTCATCAGGCCTTATAATCCCTTACATTCCAGATTCATATATGCATCACTGCAACAAATCTTATCTTCATTCACACGCCAATAAAACCTTTGTCTTCAAAAACTTCCCTCTAAATCCAACACTTAGCTCCGATACCAGTTGTTAGAAATTACGACAGAAATAACAAAGAATTTACTTAGAGAAATAAACATAAAATGCCAGCAACAAAAAATTAACATAAACATAGATGTTTAGCTGGGAAAACCCCAAAATCTGAGGAAAAACAAAACTAATGAAATTTCATTAACCATTGGCCACAACCCTGGCCAATCCGGCCAAGTGAGCCTTCACCGCTCACCTCCAGGCCTACATTACAATGAAGTATTCCCAGCCTCTTATAGGCTCCATTACATGCAATACCATGGGCTAAAACCATGGGTGCACAATACCATGTGCCCCAAAACCACTACTATTTACCCTAGTCAACATTGACTCTACCCCGAGTCATGCTTACTGAACACATTGTTGTAGCAGCAAGGTCAAAACCCTTGTTTGTGAGCTTGTCTCTTGGAGGAAGGGCCAACCCTTCTCCCTAAAGACTTGTATAAAGCCTCTTCTTCTCTTCCTTGTAAATTTTTAGCTACATATATACAGAGCTGCAGTATACTGCATTTTCCAGATCTATATCTGTAGATATTTCATTTATACTTGTACTTTCATGAAACCCTTGCTGGGTTATTCTCATTTTGTATAAAAAGGAATAAATTTACATTTTCTCAGCCATTCATGAATGTAAAATCCGGGTTTTATATTTATCATTATTTTCTGCATAAACCCTCATAAAAATAACATTGTTACATGCTTCAGTACTTTCTGTTAGCAAAATTCATGGGGTTTGGGCTTATTTGAGCTGTATTGGTTTGGGGAGACCTGTTTAACTTGGCTAGAATCATTTGTTTTTGCTCCAATTCTGGATGTGATATTTATACTGCATATTCTAAGGGATCTAAGCCCCATTTCTCACAATTATAGTTATATTCTGGAGACAACATTTTTATGGCCCTATTTGCTGCATTTCCTCAACTTTCGGGAGCATAAAAGGTGTAATAAGTTGCTGATGTAACAAAAATTGATTAAAATGTGTTTATTAACAAATTTCATGAGTTAATATCTTGCTTCTGCTCCAGCATTGTGTTAACATATTGATGCAGTCCCATTATTGGGCATTTTCCAGCCATACTAGGTGTGAGAGGCCTATTTACTTCACCTAGTTTGATTGGTTTCTGATTTCCTCTTGGATTTGGGTCTTAGATTATCATATATAAGGTATAAAAGGGCTGATATTGTCTTCTGTATCACACATTCCTAAAAATGAATTTTTCAGGGATGTATTGCTAGCAATCCCAATTTGGGGATATTACAATCTCCTCTCTTCCTTGAGTTGCAGAAACTGTTGGTGAGAAAGATTGTCCTTCAATGATCTAGGCTATGACTTGTATTCATACATATATTCACTTAGGTTTTCATGCCCCAAGCCCTCATCATATTCAAACCAGTCCTCTTTCTCATCAAAGAAAGTGAATCTAGTGGAATAATGTGAAGCTCTTTGCTTCTTCGGTCTTCTTTATTGTTGATAAGAAGTACTGGGACCTTCCTCTTTTTGAAAACCTTTTCAGGTTTATCTTTGCCTCTGGTCTATGGTTAACTTCTATCCCCTCACTTCTATTCTCCTCGATAGCTCCTGCATAGATTTTAGGAGGAGTTCCCCGAACTCCCTTCCTTCATCTTTCTCACTTGCCATCTGTCCTTCCTCCTCTGCGTCCACAATTGAAATGCAGTCTCCCTCTCCAAAACTGGCCTCAATCCTATGCTATTGTTCCTTTTACTTCCTTCCCCAGAAACTGATATATGGTTTTCCTACTGGTGTCATAGACAATCTGCTCCATAGGCTGAGCCAAGTCTATGAGCTCTGATACCACTATAATATCTCGAATAGAAATAGGCAGTAATATAAATCCACATAAACAATAATTTATAGCAAATAGAGAGACATCATACAAATAATGCCAATATGGAGAAATTATAAGCCATTTTATTATATAACTGGGAGATAACAATGAGTACAAAGGTGATCAGAATGATGTCACCTTTTCTTGCACAAGGAAAGATGGAAATACTCTCAGAAAATCTCAATGAATGGCTGCTCTGTCAAGGACTGTGTAATCTCCAAATGATGTTGTTGCTACCAGAATGATGGTACTGCTGAGATGGAATGGATCTTCGAGGTTTTTCCCGTACTCAGAAAATTGTGAAACTATGGGAATGAGCTCTACTCCAATAACCTAGAAAATCCCAAAAAGGAATCCCGGAATGGTTGACCCTGAAATTTTACCTCCCTTAAGAAATAAGGATCTCCCAATGAATATTGTGGCCCTGAATGATAACTCGGTAGTTGACGGCCTCATCTTGTACCAAAATGATGATCAGTGAAGGGCTGGATCCTCCACACTATCCCTGGGCTAAAATCCTTGATATCTCCTCACTACCAGAACTGCCTCTACCACAAACTACGTAATCCCCACAAGGGACTATGTTTTCCAAGCAACTGTGTGATCCTAGCTAAAGATGTTATGGCTCCCTCCTGTAAAATGATGGATATAACTCCTCACCCGAGCATGCACTTTAAGTCCCCCGGGGTTGAGGTTGCGATCTCTGCTCGGGGACACCTGGTGTGTTGAACAACACTATAGACCCATCTAAATAGCTTGAGTGTGCTCTAGTCTTGACAGACAAAAAAATCATAAGATGCAAGAATCCCCAAGAAAGGGTGCCTTCCTCTTATTTTATGCATGTGAACCCCTAAACTCTTTTGGGCCCACTTATGTTGTGATGTCCCTATGTGCCACATTGTCCCTTGCTACATTGTGTTGCCTCTCCTGCACTACCACTGTGCTTCCTAGCCCCATGCTAGCATTGCGCTATCCTAAGTGCCTCCTCTCGTGCGTTGTCACTTGGCCTCATGGGCACCACATTATTTTTTAATTAATTTTCCCAATAAATTTAGGAAGGTGCTTTTAATCTAATGTTTTATTCATGGGTCCCCGACCCCTTTATTTCTGCCCAATATTAGGATTTGCTGAAATTAATCAAAATTAATATCCCAATTACATGACTGCTAATTTGGGGATATTACATTAGTCAACCTGTCTACCATAACCATGATGGAATCATGTTGTCTATATTTCCTTAGAAAAATTGTAATGAAATACATGGGAATGACCTACTACTTCCACTCGGGAATCAGAAATGATTGTAGTAATCCACCTGGATGTTTAAAATTTTCCTTTACCTGCTGACAATCCAAACATCTAGCCACAAACTTTGCCACGTCCTTTTTCATATTGGACCAATGAAAAAACTTCTTCACGGTTTTCCATGTATTTTGATATCCTGGGTGACCTAGATATGGATTTGAATGAAAATGTCTCAAGATAATCTTCTTCATCTCACTACTATCTGGCACATATATGTTGTCCCTAAATCTGAACAAGCCATCCGTTGAGAGATGATATTCCACATCTTTTGTACCTGTACCACGACATGTACATGTACCTGTACCACTACTTGTGCATGTGCCTATACCTATACTTTATTTTAACCTATTCCTAAGCTACCTATACTTGTTATCGTGTTTAATTTCCTATAAGACCTGATAATGTAGATATGCCCCATAAGAAATCATGTTGCAATGTGATTTACCTGTATCCGCCTGCTAAGAGCATATGCAACCCTATTCTCTTTTCCCTTGATGTACTTGATCTTGAAGTCAAACTCATTAATCATGGCCAACCATCTAGCTTTCATAGCATCCATATTCATTTGGTCAAATAGGTACCTCAATCCACAATGATTGATCATTATACAAACCTCATGCCAAGAAGATAGTGCCTCCATATCTTCAATGCATGGATGATCGCTGCCAACTCAAGATCGTGTGTCGGATAATTTTTCTCATGCTCATTCAGTTTTTGTGACTCATAGCAAACTACCTATCCTTTCTGCATAACAACTCCACCAATTCCTCTCTTGCAAGAATCTATACATAACACACATTTTTCATCTAAATCCACAAATTTTAACACTAGAGTATTTGTTAAGAACTCTTTCAATCATTCAATTGTCAATGTATTTTAATATCCTAGGTGACCTAAATATGGTTTTGAATGAAAATATCTCAATATAATATTCTTCAAATCACTACTATTTGGGACATATATCTTATCCCTAAATCTGAACAAGCCATTCGCTGAGAGATGATAGTCCACATCTTGTGCACCTGTACCTACACCTGTACCACTACCTATACATGTACATGTACCTATACTTTTTTTTAACCTAATCCTAAGCTATCTATAATTTTAATCCTGCTGACCTTCCTATAAGATCTGATTATGTAGATCTGTCGCATAAGAACTCATAGTTGCAATGTTATTTACCTGTATCTGCTCGCTACGAGCATATGCAACCCTATTCTCTTTTCCCTTGATGTACCTAATCGTGAAGTCAAACTCATTGATGATGGCCAACCATATATATTTCATAGCATTCATATTTGGTTGGTCAAATAGGTACCTTAATCCACTATGATTGATCATTACTACAAACCTCATGCCAAGAAGATAGTGCCTCCATATCTTCAATGCCTGGATGATTGTTGCCAACTCAAAATCATGTGTTGGATATTTTTTCACATGCTCATTCAGTTTTTGTGACTCATAGCACACTACCTATCCTTTCTGCATAACAACTCCACCAATTCCTCTCTTGCAAGCATCTATACATACCACAAATTTTTTATTTGAATCAATAATTTTTAACACTGCAGAATTTGTCAAGAACTCTTTCAACTATTAAAAACTCGTTGCACCTTCCTCTATCCATTCATATTTCTTACCTTTTATTTTCAACGATGTAATAGTATAATAAATTTGTTAGAATTTTCTAATGAACCTTCCGTAATAACCTGTTAACCCCATAAAGTGCCTTACCTCGTCCATGTTCCTAGGAGTTTCACACTCCATGATAGCCATTATCTTCTTTGGATCCACTGTTATGCCTTCCTTGGAGACCACATAGCCCAAGTAATGTACCTCTATATGAAATAAATTGTATTTACTGATCTTAGAAATCTCAATATTGTTGCTACGCGTCTGGCATATTCCTCCTCATTCTTAGAATATATCAAGATTGAATAAAATAAAAAACTTGTCCAGATAAGGACGCAACATGCTACTCATCAAACACACAAAGCTAATGACAACATTAGTCAAACCAAATGGAACTACAACAAAATCATAATGTCCATACCTAGTCCGGAAAGTTTTCTTGTAAATATCTTCTTCTTTGATGTGTAATTGATGGTATCCTGATATCAAATCAATATTCAAGAACATTGTTTCTCCCTTCAACTGATCAAACAAGTCATCAATACTCTACAACGGATACATTTTCTTAATGGTTATCTTATTCCGTTGTTGTAATCAATGCCATTAGGGGAATTTTTAGGTCTAAAATGGGCCTCCTAAGGAATTATAAAACAATAGTGGAAATAATCAAATAGGATTAGATTACATAATCAAATTTTAGAGAGAAAAAAAAGAAAAAAAACTATTTTTTCAACTTATCTCCCCATGGGTTTACTCAAATTTCGAGCGAAAACACTCGTTGGATGCAGAATTTGATTTCTCATCCCAGGATTCCATACTTTTTATGGATCATTCTACATGAAAAATGACAAATGTGTGAAAAAAGTGATTGCAATCACGTTTTTCATGTATTTCTCATTTTTCATGTAGCAAGGTCCATCGAAAGAATGCAACATTGGTACTCATT